>VXAD01002559.1:646681-795956 GCA_013399195.1 Dicrurus megarhynchus | reverse complement strand
AAAAAAAAAAAAAAAGCAAGATTTGTTTTGGATTTGCCTAGGTTTCTAATGGCTGTCATCTTAACTCTGATTTCTGTCATGGCTTCCACTGAATTCATTAAGCTTCTCAAGTCAAAAATAAGACATTCCCAAATTTTTCCTCACACAATAAGTATAATCACCTTTGTCAAAAATGTGCATTTCATGTGAGTTACAATCTGTTTGATAAAACTTAAGGAAATTGCACTATACAAAGTGGAGCATGTGCTGCAATCAGTCAAAGATTACTCAAGACAGACAGGTACCTTCCATAACATATTATTGTTAATTGAAACTGATATTGCTGAAATGGGAAGGATTTCTGAAGGGTCAATGAATGGTGATGGCGATGATGATATTTAATGGCATCCTGGAAAGGCATCTTGACCTCACAGGTTTTAGCAGGTTGTCAAATTGAATTTCTTTGATTAAACTTTGAGCTGCAAACTGATTGTTCCCATGATGGAAAACACACTAGCTGACAAAGCAAGCCTTGTTTGATTCCTTTGACATTTGTTCAAAAACAAATCCTGTGACTGGAAACATTTTGCACCAGCTTCTGCCAGCAAGGTGCTCTGAGCCATTCTGACTTTGACAGCAGTTTCCTAGCTTAAGTGATGTTTGCATCCTCACCTTTTCTCATTAACAAGTTGATAACCTATTTTCCAGGGTAAGCAGTAAAATTCTTCCTGATTTTTAACACTTACCTGCATAACCATGACATGCAGAGGGTCTTGGCATGGACCCCACAGAGGTAGTCACTTGTGCACCCTGTCATTACGCTTCTCCATCCTCTCTTTGTGTGACATTTGGCCATATCAAATAATCCTTTGCTTCTCTAGGTAAAGGAAGACACACAAAATCTTCACAGCAGTTATTTCTCTCTGTCATCCTGTGTTTCTTCAAGATCTCCTGTATTTCTTGCTAGGTCTGGCAGCACAACTTGCCTATTTGCAGATGTAGTGCCATAGTTGGCCATGGGGTATCAACAGCACAAGAAGCGACTGTCAGGTAATCTCCTGTGACCCAAGTGCTGGCATAAATTAGAGCAGCTATAGGATAACTGCCATGTGTACTCACCAGACTAGCAGAGCAATTCTTTTGTCAGTGTCTCCATACAGTTTTGCTAGCTCCATGCCATGCAGAAAAAATGAAGATACAGCCCAACAACCTCTCACAGCCCCACTGTGGCCTGTTACCAACCATTGTTCCTATTCTCCTGCTCTACAGATACAGGCACTGTCAATCTTGCAGCCTTCTCTAAGCCTTTTAGATGTGGACTGTAGTCCCAGTAACAGAGCTTACCTAAGTGGATAGTTCACAGTCCTACTCTTAAAACAGCTGTAGAAATCCTGCTGCCTGCAAACCTGTTCAGTTCAAGCAACCTGCCCCCCTTCCCCTGAAGCTGGGAGCAGCCCTTTCTAAAGTCAGCAATCACCACCACCTCACCAGGGCTGAAGTTTTATAAAGAGCTCATAAAAACACATACTAAAATTGGCTTTAAATTTTTTAAGCTTTCAGTATAATTATGTCCAGTAAGCCAAATCCTTTGCATTCATAATATGCTTTCTCCTAGATGATGATTTTTATACCGCTTTTCCAAAAGTAGATCTTACCCATGCCACAACAGCAAAGACACTGCAAAGATTTTGAGAAAACTTAGGCATTTCAAGTGATCTCTAGTGTAGGTTTAATCACCCAAATAATGTCATCCAAATGACACTCATCCCTTACTCTATTCCAATTTCCTGCAGAATTCCAGTTTAATAAAAAAACTCCCCGCAGAAAATCTTAAACATCCTCCATTAAAGCCTTCTGTAAAGACAGGTTAATCTCTATATGGCCCATGACATAGTACAAATTCCTTCAGTCTTACTCTCAAAATGAGGGCAGATGAAGAGGCAACTGTGATTCACTCATATGGCTGAATGACAGTGGTACAGATTTCAAAAATCCTTTCTAAAATTAGCGAGGTTTCAAAAAAAAATTATTATGGAAGTATGGTTTATGAAGAGTATGGCCTACTGCAGTCTATCTTATCAACCTGAATAATGAATCCTATCTCACAGCAAATACCACTTTCTGAATCACTTCATTTTGATAGAGACCTTCTTCAATACAGAAGTGAGCTTGCGTGTCAAAGTAACATAAACATATCCTCCTTTGAAGGACTGCTTTTCAGTTTCTCAGAAACTAACTGAAATTTCAGAAAAGGCGACTGGTTCCACAATTTTTTCTCTCTTTATGCCCAACGAACCTCATCCATTCAAAATGTGTGAGAAAGAACAGTTCACATCAAATTTTGTTGGAGAACAAGATGGAAAATACTAAGTAATCGTAAGTTAACTACTACTACTACCTAAGTGGTACTACTTAGGCTTTTATGTCAAGTAGCAGAAACTTTATGCCACACTGATGTTGCACACTGGGCAGGAACCATAACAGCATTGTGCTCCTCCTTTAGTCCTGAAATGCTCTTAAAGACTGCAAGTTAGGTTATGGCTTTATGGTCTGACTCATGTCAAAATTTGGTAAGTGAACACAGAAAGATGGTGTGAATATGCCACTGTGGTGATAGGGAAAATCTCTCTAATTCCAGAGACATGTAAAACAGAATCTGTATTACTGATACTGCCGTGCGAACTCTGAAATTGCTACAGTAATCTGGAATGTACAGCTTGCCTTTAGAAGATCACTTGGTTTTTAGTTATAGGAAACCTTAGAGAATTTCATATTGAGTTCTAACAGGTGCTTCAGTCTTATAGGTACTCCTTAATAGCTTCATAAAACTGTCATTTTTAGCTCATCCTAACTGTCAAATGCCACCAGCATTAATTTAATTGGTCACTTGCTGCCTTCCAGAATTTTTACCTTTACTGATCTGGTTTGAAAGCCTTATGATGACACAAATCTGGCATCTATTTTTTGCCACTACTATTGACCAACACATTCAGCCTGTTAAAATGACCCATAGTAGACAAAAAAGAAAGATTATATGGAGCAGTAACTGAAGGAGCCATTTGTTCCCTTTCATAGGAGGAAATGTCACTGCCTAAAAAACCCCTTGAGAATTGACAAAACACAGATTCTCTTCTATCTATAATCCAAATGGATAGCAATACATACAGAACACTTTCTATCAGTGTCAGTGACATTTGCCTTAGCACTTCTTCTTTTGTCATCAGGAAATTATTATTGCTCTTTGGTGCTTACGACCAGGTTTGCAGGAACTGAAGTTCAGCGAAAGTTTCGTCTATAATTACCTGATGTTATTAAAAAAGCACATGAAAGGGGCAAATAAATTCACTATTCAATAGCAGTTTGATCACAATCCCAGGTTTTGAAATCCCAAATATGCAATAGCTTAGCTTATCAATACAAGTACCACAGCACTTAACAGATAACCTCTGGGCACACTGGGGGTCAACTTACTGTCTCAGTCCAATCCTCAGCAGGTAACTGACTTCTTAATGACAGCAGCACAGCAGTTGATCCTAGAAACATCAATAAAAAGGCTTCTCTGAGATGCTCCATATGTCTTCTGCCTGCTCATGGTCTTGCCCCTGTGGCATATTTGCATCACTGAGTATCCTAGTGACTGCTGCAGGACAAGACAGGTCCTGGACAGGAGGTTTTTTTGCACCTGTATTCAGTCCACAGATGTTTTTCAGTCCAGCAGAGTTTTTAGCTGTACAAATTACTCGTAAAAACAAATTCAGATTACCAAGTCAAAGAGAAATCAGTGGATTCTACCCATCTTTGACCAGGGTTTTGGGAAGGAGATAATTCAAAAGAGCCAGAATGGCTTCACTTCTTGCCTGACCAACCCACTGGCCTACAAAGAAGTGACTCCACCACTGGACAAGAAAAGAGCTATGGATATAATCTACCTGGACTTCTGTAAAGCCTTTTACATGGTCCACCACAACATCCTTTGTTCTAAATTGGATCTGATGGGTGGACTGTTCACTGAATGAGAATTCGGTTGGATGGTGGCATCCAGAGGGTAGCGGTCAATGGCTCAGAGTCCTGATGGAGATCAGTGACAAGTGGTGTCTGTCAGGGGTCCATATAGGGACCAATGCTATTTAATATCTTCATTAATGGCACAGATGAAGGGATCAAGTGAACCCTCAGCAAGTCTGCAAATGACACCAAGCTGAGTGGTGCAGTTGACACACCTGAAAGATGGGATGCCATCCAGAGGGAGCTGGACAAGCTCAAGAACTGGATCCATGGGAATCTCGTGAGATTTAAGACCAAGGTGCTGCACCTGGGTCAGGGCCACCCTCGGTATCAACACAGGCTGAGCAATGAACAGATGGAGAGCAGCCTTGGGGAGAAGGACTTGGGGTGCTGGTGGGTGAGAGGCTGGACATGACCCAGCCATGGGCACTCCCAGCCCAGAGAGCCAAACGTGCCCTGGGCTGCATCCAAAGCAGCGTGGGCAGCAGGGGAGGGAGGGGATTCTGCCCCTCTGCTCTGCTCTGGTGAGACCCCACCTGGAACACTGCACCCAGCTCTGGGGTCCCAGCACAGGAAGGACATGGACCTGTTGGAGTGGGAGGAGGTCAAGACATGTTCAAAGGGCTGGAGCACCTCCTCTATGAAGACAGCCTGAAAGAGTTGGGGTTGTTCATCCAGCAGGAGAAGGCCGTATGGAGACCTTACAGAAGCATTTCAGTACTGCACAGGGGCCTATAAGAAAGATAGGGACAAACTTTTTTGCTGGTTCTGTTGCAATAGGATGAAGGATAATGGTTTTAAGCTGTAAGAGAGCTGACTTACATTAGATATGAGGAAGAGGGTTTTGTTTCAATGAGATTGGTAAATTACTGAACCAGGCTGCCCAGGGAGGTGGGAGATGTCCCATCCCTGAGAACAGGTCAGGTTGCATGGGGTTCTGATCTAGTTGATGATGTCTCTGGTCACTGCAGGGGGCTGGACTAGATGACCTTTAAAGCTCACTTATAAGCTAGACTGTTCCATGATTCTGTGATTTTCAGAGGTCCCTCCCCATCTCAGCCATTCTGAGATTGTGAATGACTCCATAAAATGGAATGTCTATGGAGCTAAGCACCATTCTGCTTCTTCAATGTTTTCTCTCTCAGTTTCCAAGACTTTTGCTTTCTTGTGACACTGAGCCCTTTAAAACCTCCTGAATCAGTGAGTCCTGTATATTTCAGACCCAATTTTGGAGATGCATTTTAAATCTGGAAAGGTTTTGTATTTCTGTTCCTGGCAATAAACTCAAGATGTCATAAGAAGGGACTAAGGGAAGTGGTAATAAAATTCAGGATTTAAAGAGAGTGACAGGGAAATGGCTTGCAACAGAGCTAGGAACTAATGCAAAAAAATGCTGTAGTTCAGCAATTTTACACATCAGTGATATCATTACAGGGTCTAACTTCATATTTGTATGAATTAAATAGAAATACTCTGAAAGATAATTTTCTCTGGGATATATGATTTTGGTTTAAATCCATAAGCTCGTAACAAAGTTTGTGTGAAAAATTAAATTCATTGGTATGATGATATTAAAAGGAAACAGATTTCCTTAGTTGTCTAGATTTGTAATCAGTACCTAAGTACAGCATAAGCTAGGAATTGAAAGTGTGAGGGAAAGAAAGATGGGACAAGACTGCAGAAGTTCCTGCTGACTACCAACTTTTTGTAATTGGGGGACATTTTCACAACAAAAAGATAAATTGTGCCATAGCATTGGTACAAAACTGGTACATTTTGTTTACCACTAAACTTCAAATGTTAGTATTAAAGAGGTCTCCCATATTTTTTACTCAGTTCAGAAACACAAAACCACAGTAATGCAGTATCTTACTAGATATTTACCATGCAGGGTGGGGGCAAAACAACAGGAAAACAAATGTAGGTACTTCGTGCTCTGATAAAAAGCAAACAAAAGAAAAAATATTTCAGTATTAGCTTGGCTTTTGGTCCCTCAGCCACACCGAGGTAAAGCAGTGGGATGCAGTGCTACAGAAGTACTTTTCATAATGTTTCGCTTGTTTCTTGAATGGCACTATGAAGCATTCTGTACCCAGGGCATAAGGTACATTTATGCTAGTCCTTCAGTTGCTTTTTGTTAATTATTTTTCAATTTTTCCTTTCTTCTAGCAGTTTCTTTCCTCCTATTTCATGTGCTATTTTTTCACATATAACTTTAATGTCTACTGTAATTCAATTTTGTTTTTAAACAGGTACTCTTGTTTTCTGCACTGTATCTTCTCCTTCCTTTCAAATCTATGTCCTTCAATTACTTGCTCTTGCCCTTATATATCAAGGCTAGTAAAATCACTTATACACATACAATCTATTTCATTTGCAAAAAAAAAAAAATCCATTTTCTTGACTCCTTATATGTTTTTCCACACACTTGCTTTCCCACCACCCACCTGTATCTGGTCTTGTCATATACACAACATTTATGCCTTGTTATTAGTGCTTCTTTTGCCTAGTGCCAAGCTCAATCCAGGAAGACCTGGTAGCCCCCTGATGAGCACAGCACCGTGTCAAGCCTAAAAGAAAAAGAAGAAATAGAATATTTTCTTTGGTTTCTTTCATGCTCCCTTCTTTGTCCACATTTCTTTCAGAGTGGGCTTTCTTCTAAGGGTGTTCCAGGTTAAATCTTGGTATCTCTGGTCTCTTTCACACATGAGGGCGAGGGATCTGCCCTTGGGTCTGTTCCTTAAACATCACTTGACTGTGGCAGAAGTTACAACTGATACATTTTTACAAGCAAGACAAATCTTCTGCTACCAGCAGTTCTAAGTGCACAACAGCGTTTCCCATTCAGTTTTACCAGAGACATCTCCCTATAACCTTTTTCATTAAAAGCACCTGTAGTCTCTGGATGTCCTCCAGTAACAGCATATGCTGGAGGAATGGCTCATTGCTTGGTCCCAGTTAAACAGATTTGCTCAGCTTCATCAACAGAAAATATTCAGTTGCAACTCATATTCAGTCTGAATTTCCTACCAAGCAAAACCATTGTATGAATGCAACAATTAAATTACCTTAGGTGAACTTTGTTTCAGCCATACAGCTGTGGTTGCAAGGTTACATCAGCTGAAAACTACTGTCCAGAAGCCTTTGTTTAAAGGAGTTTAAAGCAGTGATGTGCCATGTAACACTGCAATATGTGAAGCTACAACAGAAAACTAAAGTATCTTAGGCACAAAGGACTAAAGAATCTGTGACACAAAGCTGTCAAAGATCCCACTTAGTTAAACAACAATAAAATTAGTGTCATGTCTAAAAAGAGAAGAGGAGGGATTTAAAATTGCCAGCTCAGCTATCACTTCAAAAAAACATGGGCTTGCTGGTCAGAACAAATCAGGTGTGGAAAGTCTATAGTTTTGATATTGCTCCAGATGGTCCCAGCACTTGCCGCTGCATGTACAAGTGGAATGCTAAGCACAGGGAAAAGTTTTCAGGAAGAAGGTAAAGCAGAGTTCTTCTTTAAAAGAAGTTTTTTCTTCCACTCTCTGAAAACAAAAAAAGACACACACCTATCTGGATCTAAATCATTCCTATCTATCTTGTCACCTATGAAACATTTTTCACTGCATTCTTCACTTTTTTCTTCAAGAGCTGGTAGTACTGTATTCAGACTTCACTGTGCCTGCTCCTAGCAATCACACACTAAGCATTAAGGTGCATCCCCAGGTGCCATGATGCCTTGCACAAACTCAGGCTTCTGCTTCTTATGCTGAAATTGTCCTTACCTGGTAGCAGGTCTAAGTTTTGGTTCTGAGGTTGAACTACACCCAGCAGTTCTCTGGTCACTCACAGCATTTTGTTAGCTTATCTTTTCTCTAGCTAACAGTGTATGGAGAGATGTGAAAAATAAGCAGAGTTTATTGCTCCATTACTTCCCTAATCAAGAGTGAGAGCAAGTTATGAAGGCTTCTGAAATAACCAGTAGTAACAATGTTAATAATCTCAACCACAAGCATTTTTTTAATTATTCATTTTATTCCTTCCTTTTTTTTTTTTTTTAAGGAAATTACCTAAAGGCAATTTACCTGCTCTAAGTAAAAGTATTTGGCACGAATGTTAGCTAGAATACACCACTTTTAGGTGAACCCATTGAACTCATTGCATTCCTGGGGTGTCCTTTTTAAAGAGGTGCTTACAGTGGGTGTGCCCAGATGTTGCAGCAGGAGATGTATTTAATCCACTTGTTTACCACCTGATTATGTCACCAGCCTCTGAATCTGCAGATCTGTCTCTAATGTGTTTAGATAAATCTTGCCCAGTAAATCTTGCCTACCGCATGAAGCTGGACGCTATCCCCGTAACTTTGCAGTCGCTTATAATCATTGCTAGACGTGGCTGATTTGTGAAGAACACTACCACACTGCAGGCATGTAATGCAGAGCTGAGGAGATCTTCCCTCCAACCCTAAAAAAGAAACAAAACTCAGCAGCTTACAATATATAGTACATCCTAGGATCTCTGTCTACATGGTTAAGCTCTCCACTAAGTAAATACTGAATCAGTAAGGATGCTTTTAATTTATCTTTAAAGATCTTATAAATAGCAAACATCTGTTGAATAATAAAGTGACTAGAAAATAAGGATGTAAAAAAACAGTTTATAGGGTGTAGCTAATATATGTTCTTACATCTTAATAACCATTATTTCTTTTATTAAAATTATAGAACTAGTAAGTTCTAATTTTTATAGTTCTAATTTTTACCTTTTTTGAAGGCAAAGAAAAAAAATAGATCATTCAAGCAAATCCCCAGATCCTGTTAATTTTCTCAGATTTAAGCATTACAAAGTTCTTGTATTTCCTTGCTTTGGAGTGATGCTAGTATGAAGGAGACCAGAGGACGAAATGAAGTAATAATATTGAGAACACTTTTAACTTACAGTGACAGACAAATGGAAACAATTTGAAGTAGGACTGGAAACTCATTCACTAAAATATTCTAGTTCAGCAGTTTTGTATGGCAGTGAAATCATAAAACTGTAACAGAAATACCATGCTAGCTCAAAAAGTTTCAATTCTGTAGTAATACACTCTGTAAATGGGAAGATCCAAAAAAAAGAAAAATATGAAATTGAGAATGAGTCATGACAAGTCATCTTATTAATCAAGTGAATAAATGCTGACAGAAGAAAATTAAAATTATTCTAAGAAATGAATGAATTAGAAATGGACTATACATATTACTTACAGATGTACAACAGACTATGACCTTCAGTGATATTCAGTTATTGTAAATAGCTAGACTTAGTGAAACATTTCACTTTGCTGCAGTTTAGGACCATAATTATCACTGGTACTGTAACATCACGGGTAATTTTTGTGTGTATCTACCACAGAATTTTTTTTTCTCCTGATTTGATTATCTTTTAAAAATAGAGCAGAAATACAAACCTCTCCCACAGTCAGTGGCTCACCAATTTTTAGTTCTTTGTTTTTTGGTTTTTTTCCCATAAATTTTAACTGATTTCAAGTTGCAGAAAAACAGGACATAGACTACACAAGTGGGGTTTTTTTGTATCTTAAAGCTGGCATCATTCTTTGGAGCAAAATGTTTGATGTAGCAAACTACATCTTAAGAAGTAATTGTAGTGATTAGCTAAGACATCAAAAGAAGTTAAAATTGCTTATTTGCCTCTGTTTAGAAGAAGTGATTTTTAACTCGTGCTGCTTTCAACTCTCCACAGTTACTGAGGATGTGCACTACACTCCTATGAGTCATTTTACCAGCACTGTAATTTTTTGCAAGAGGCACTGTCAAGCACACAGTAGAGCAAAGGCTCCAGAAGGCATTTTTGTGCACACCTGGTCTTTGGCGGGTGCAGAAGGTGCCTTTCCATGTAATGCTTTCTGTGAAGACTATTTGGCACCTTTTTTCCCCACATGTCCCATGATATGGTAGGACCCAAGCACATGATGCAGCACCACAAGCCCCACAAAGTGGAAGGACGGATGGTTTTGGACCTTCCTTCAACGCCCCTTGAAAGCAAACAAGGAAGAGGTGTGGGACCAGGCTCTCTTTTCCCCTGGGGACAGTGAGAAACATGATCTGCACAAGACAATCTGCCACCCCACTCAATGAATCCTCAGTTTGGCGCCCTCCTTTCATTCCTCCCAAGCCCTGATTAAAATGGCCCTTTTGCTTCTCAAGAGCAGCTGGTGGCAGCAAGCACAGCTCTTCTCCTGCACTGGCTTGAGCTGCCAGTTCATAGCTCCAAGGAGAGGCACCGGGCAGCACAGGTGGCAGCACAGGGATGACGTGGGCACAAGATGCCAACTCCCATGACTGACCCTCACACTTCCCCCTGGCCCTCTGCCTTTCTTCAGCTTGAGGACCAGTACCTTGATGCAGAGTATCCTCATCAAATCTTGGGAAGCCCAACCTGATGTTTTTTGTTCACCCAGGAGATGCAAATGCTCTGTTAAATTAAGTACTGTGAATGGGAAAACATGCCATGATGTGGTGGTGTGGGCATTTCTGAGGTTTCTGAGTAGTGAATGCTGAGATTTTTTTTTTAAAGACTGGTGGTGCCTGAAAAGCCAAAGTGTGAGCAGTTCACCACCCACTTCCCAGCAATGAAACCAGGAAAACTATTCCCAGGGGAAGGAGGTTTGGGGAAAAATTGGTTGTTATGTTCTATTGTGAATTCACTTGTCACGCATTTACAAAGGGACATTATACACATAGAAATTTCATTTTACAATCAAGATTATGATTCAGACTAGACAAAAGCAAACAATTGATTAACACAGATATTCCCATCTTAATCTATACATACATAACATTACTCTAACACTTTTGTGCTTTTTTTTTTCTTTTAATATGATCTCCTTAGAAGGCATATTATTCCTTAGACAAACTAACACAAGTTCTCAAGTTATCTCAGGATAGTTATTTCAAAAGACAATGCAATATTTCATAATAAACATTTATAATCAGGTTTTTAACAAAGTAATTCATCATATAAACAAATGAATCAGTCAAGACACTAAATAAATATTTGTACTGGTAAATACTAGCATTTTGCTTATATCATGTAGGACCTGATCCTGCAAGCCCTCTGTATACATCTTTATCCCCACTGAATGATTGGTTTCATTGCTTGTTCTAATCTACTATTTTACTTTGAGCTGAGCAAATACTTTCTGGCCACTAAGTTAAGTAATCGAAATAAGTACTGGAATATATCCCAGCAGACAATTATTTCCTTAGATGTCTTTGTAAGTCATTAGGTTTTTTCTTGTTTATGAAATCAGCACAAACATTTATCAACAGGCAACTAGTTTGTGATATTTACAATCTGAGTTGCATTGGTTAATCGAAATTGATCAAATAAATCATATGTTCCTTGTTCTTGGCTTTTTTACTGAACAAACTGTGACTTTTGCACTCAATTTGAAGAGCAATTTCCAGGAATTATTTTGTAAGTGACACTGAATTTTTCTTTTGTCAGACATTTGAGCTAACAATACTAGGCTAGGAAGGCAAGAGCCTCCAGGAAAATAACAAGCCCAGAGCTCTGCTTGAGGAGGGCTGGTACAAACACGAATTACACTCTCTGTTGTCATCCACCACAATCACTACCTTCTCGAAGGCAAGGGAATGGCCTTTTTTAAAGCACACAAGAAACTAGGCTCAGCCCTTTAATTCTGAGTTTTCTCAATCCTAGTCAGGGTTGTCTTTTTCCTTATATGGTAAGTCTAGAACAGAGAACCACAGATAACAGACATTAAATGACCTACAGACCGTTCTCATGCCTTAGGAAACTATCTGGATATCCTCACACAAACAGATGTGCCAGTGAATTCCAATCTCTTAGTTGTTTTGGGTTTTTGGTTTTTTTTTAAGGAAACACAGAAGCAGTCAGTTACAGCTGAAAAACTTAAAACTTTTCCTTGCCCAGCTATGTTTGAAATATAGTTTGAAATCAAGGGTACTGAGGTTATTAGAGGTACCCACTGTAATAATTTAAGTTCAGCTGAATTATGACCGTTTCCTGAATATCTCTAAGCTCTTACCACAGTCTAACATGAAATGTTACAAGCATGTGGCAAAAATAACAAAGATTGTAACAAATCACTGTCTGAACTGAAAAGCGGAACATACTTTGAAATTACTCTCTTTATATATCTATATATAGGGATTTACACACACGCACACACACACACACACACATATATATCCCTATATAAACATTTCTTTAAAATACAGAAATTAATTTTGTTATTTCTCCTGTTGGTATGACTTTAAATACTTCATGAATCCACAATATAACAACTTCAGGCTGTTTGGAGAGATAAATCTGAACACAGTCTTATAACCTCCACTAATATAAATATATTGGCAAGGAACTTGACCAGCAATAGCAAATTTTGAAACTTAAATAATTATTCTACAGTTACTTTGATTTTAACAACAAGTTGCTACTGAGTACCAATATTCATGAAAAATGTAAAAAAAAAAAATAGAGCTTTAAATTTTAACACTGAAGTGCAGCCTTATGAAAGGAATGTAAAAGAAACTTATGTATTAGAGACTCATTCTAAAAAGAGAAACAGGAACTTATACTATGTGTTTCAAAATAAGAATACTGTATGTTTGCACTTTATCATAAATGACCATGTTGAGTCATAGTTTCTTCTTGCCTGCAAATGAAGGATGTTGGCTCAAAAATCTTCGAAGTGTACACGAGCATTTGATTAAATCCTGTTTGTTGTGAAAATAAAGTTCATTTACACTTCAACTGAATAACAATGAGGAGTTTGTTTTAATAATAAGACATTTAAGGACCTTGGTAGCCAGTACCAGTTATATTTGCAAGTAGCTCCTCAGCTTTACTCTTTTTTTTAAAAAATAAAAGTACAATTATAGTTACTCATTTACTTTAAAAATTCTACAGATGAAGAAAAGTAGCGTTTATACATATAAGTCCTCATATAAATTATAAAACTCAAGTTTATCTTAGAGAGTTCCATCCCCAGAAGAAGCATAAAGCACTTTTGTGGTACCTTCACCAGTAAATATTTTTATCACATCAAATCTGAGAAATGAAACAAAGATGATGCTGAATCCAAAAGCTGAAAGACAACATTCTTCTGACGCAGTCTCTTGTGATGGATATGCTCCATGGATTTGTATGATTTCCATGACTAGACTGAATTTCAAATAAAGGAAATATGAAGGAATTCACCTCACCAGTTCAGTAGGTATAAGAAACATCAGTGAACAGCAGAGTCATCCTGTTTGAGGTCAACAGTCTTTGGAAGACTACGAGGAGGGAGTTCAAAACTATGACAGCAAAATCAAATAATAGCAATGAGGTAAACTCCCCTAAAAAGGCCAAATTGGCTGAGCTGTCAGGAGAGAGTCCAATTGTACCTGACACCCAAATGTTTCTGTAGCCAGAGTCCAGCAAGCTGCATGGTAGAGGCAAATGTACTTGCTTTGGACCCTAAGCACATTTTATATTGTTTTGGATCTAAATTGGGGTCACACTGAACAGGATGAAAAATATGGACAACTCCTACTTCCTGACTTCTGAAAGCCTTCAAGCCAGATGTTATCACTTTAGTAAAGAGGTCTACATCCTCAAGTCCCCAGCCTTGAATTGAGGTATCAAACCCACCAGCAGTAAGTAGATCACTTTTGTAAATACAGGTAATTCCAAATCCATACTCCCTCCAAAATCCAGTTCTCTTTGTGAAAACAAAACTACTGTCAGCTGGAGGGTTGCCTCCATATATTACTTTTGGATCATACTGGCTGAAGATGATAGGGTAGTAAACCTGTTCTCCCTGAATAGTGTTATCTCTGCATCGCTGGAGGAAGTCTGATGTGAATACTAGATCAACATCACAGAACAGCAGCAAAGTGTCATTGTCAAACCGAGACGAGGCCATCTCAAGACCTAAACCTCTAGAAAACTTTCCTGACATTGGAATCAGGGTCATATCTGCCTTGGGATACTTAATGCTGTATTCTTTCATTAGCTCTATGTGTTTGCTAGAGTCTTGACCCGACTCAGAACTGAAGAGAATTATTGCCAATTTTACATTCTGCCTGGGAATCAGACAAGTCTTCTCAAAGTTATCCATAAATCTTGAGAAAGTATCAAATCTTCCCGTGATAGGGACAAGAATATGTATTTTCTTGTCACTGTGTCTCCCGATGTCTTTGGTGCCTTGGAAAGATGAGGAAAAAATCTTTAAAGAATTTGAAAGGAAAGAGAAAGATTGAGTGTCACTGTTGGTGTCCTCCAGCAAGCTTTTTACATCCAGCTCCTCTGCTTCTTTGAAGAAAGGTTTGCTAAACAATTGCTGAAGGTAAGCATGGCGTCTCACTGGAACTGTAACTTTCCTTCCTTTGTGCCTTTTGTACAAAAGCAGTAAATCCAGGATGTACTCCACTCCATGCAGAGGGTCTACCCTGCGGTAGCCATACTGTATTTCCTTGAAATCAATGAGCCTTCCTCTAGATCTGGAGTTCTCATTTATCATTTCCATGACTTGCATCACAGTATCATCCAGTGCAGCCCGCAGGACACTGCTCAGGCTCTGCCGGGGCGGCTGGTTCTCCACCACTGAGTAAAGAAACTTTCCTGTCAGGAACTCCCACTCGATGACTTCATCCCTTTCCCGTGGCTGGAAATTATTGAAAGATGGCATCACTCCCAGTTGCTGATCTTCCTTATTTACTTCGGTGTTACTGAGCTTGCTCATTAGGACACTTTCTCTATGGAGCTGGATGGTCCGATGGCGCAGTTCGGAAATTTTGCGACTCAGTATGTAATTGTGCAGCCTGTATTGGTAGGCTGGTCTTTTGTTTGGATGAAGTGTTATGGCTGTGTGAATCTTGCTGTTGTGAAGATCTTGAATGTAACCCCTGCGGTTGTGTTCATAGTTTTCGTGGAACAATTGCTGCATCTAGAAAGAGAGAGAGAGGGGTGTAGGGGAAAAAAGACATTAAGTTGAAGTGCTTCTACCCAAAAAAGGATTCAAGTTGGTACTGGTATCATTACCAATTCTTACAGATCATGGTCATTTTTAGGCATAAAACTTTAAAGCATTCAGTAGAAAATATTTACATCATTTTGGTCTGAGTTTCAGTAGTGTCCACAGCAAGCAAATACTGTCCTCTGTCTAAACAGAAGGGCAGGTATCTTGGGTTGATCTTTATTTCGTCCAACTGCAGAACTAAAGGAAACGCTTAGGCATAAGTCTGTGGGTAATATATCTGAGTTCATATGTGCTATGCATGAACCACTGACTTCACCTAAATCTAAACCCTAATTAGCACAGATCTTTAATGAAAGGTTAGCAACATTCACGATTTTTAAAAGAGCACCCTGGATTTGTGTCTATGGAGCACAAAGCTGATCTATGGAGCACAAAGCTGATTGTACTGATATATGCAAATAGTTAGTGCTGCTTAACATGCAAAAACTGAATAGCCTTAGCAAACCATTTTTTTTCATGTTGACAGAGAATCCAATAATTGAAATAAAACCATTGGAATATAGGTTTCATCAGGTATACATATAAGAGAGTATGTCAATTAAGCTATTGATTGTGATAGTGATTTCCAGTTTATTTCAGTAGTAAGAAAAGACATTCTACTTCCGTCAAATTAGTAATTGTGATATAGTGAAGAGATACATTTTAGGGCTGACAGGTCTAGGATCTAAAATACCTGGCCTTTATACTTTCTGTGCTGACAACTAAACTATAAGCAAAGCATAAAACTATCTCTGACTCAGTTTCCTCCTTAGAAGACAACTTAGCTCATTATTGATGTGATGAGTATTTTTTCTTAAATGGGAAATTAAATGGAGTAGTAAAATATTAACATCATAAATATATTTAAAATCCACTGCTCATTGCTAAGCTAACACCTACTAACTCCAGAGATACAGAATTATTTCCCATGACTAGCAGATAAAGGAGAAAAGGCTGGGGTTTTTTATCTGCAAACAGACTGGTCTGTAATGAATACATAAGGAAAATGTGCGAAGTAGATAGAAAATGTTGTTCAAAAATGTGTTGTAAGCTTGAGCTGTAATCAGATTCTGAGGTGGGTATTGAAGCTTGTCTTTTATACACTGAAGAAATCAAGAGAGGTAAGTTCTGATTGCACAATATCTCAGACTCAAAACATTTAGCGCATTTTACTTCAATTCTTTCAAGAACAGAAGCTTTGTTAATGGACATAACATTAAGAATAGGGCAATAAATATAAAAAAACACCTAACAAGGCTAAGAATCATGAAAGCTATTTAAAATTCATTAACATGTACAAGCCACAAACGTTGTCACATTTAGAAAAGCAGAACTTTAATACAAACTTCTGGAGTACCCCTCCCATCTCATTCAGACACCAAATGCCTCTGCTTGAGCAAACACAGTTGCTAGTATTACTCAGATTAAAATTTTTGAGGCTAGTCATGTAACACATAGAAAACCAACACCCACATTCTGAGAAATACCCTAAGCTATGTTAAATTTACCTCTAATAAAACAGGTACCTCTGTTAAATTAAAGTGAAAATGAATGTGAAAAAACATACGCAGTTACAACATGACTCAAATAACACTTATTCACGGAATTCCTACCTAAAGCTGTCCGAGAACATTTGTTTTGTCTTGGAATGTGGGTATTTTGCTTGTTACATGAGATGAGATGAAGCAGGGACATAAGGGTTTGGGTAATTTCCTAGTAATCACAGAAAACAGGAGCCAGCATCATCAGGCCTGTTAGTGTTTTAACTAGAAGTGCTGGAAAAACTGAAATATGGCTTCCTTGAGAACTACAGACAGACACCGGTAGGACAGGTGGAGTAGAGATTGAAAGGGAAAACAGTGTCTAGGAAAGCCCTTGGTGATGATATTTGCTCTTTGAAAAAACAATTTTCTCTTCTTCCCCGACAACATACATTTTGAATAATGAAAAAAGAACACCTGATCTGGCTAGATTTCCAGCTCTCCAGTTATAAGTTACACTTCCTTCCTGGTCTGTTTTACTTAAAATTGTATGCTGTGAGATCTGCAAGGTGACAGTGTTTTTTGTATTGTCCACTTTTTCTGTAAAAAGCTGAATCCATGATTGTCACATGTAGAATTTCATAATAAGGTCCCTTTAAAGGAAAATAAAGAAAATGTATAATGTTGAAAACAAAAGAAAGAAGGGGAGGTGGTTTGGGTGCTAAATGGTATTAACATCCTTGCCCGCAAAGCCTGGCTTACTTTTCTAAGTTGTCTGATGAAGAATGCTATTTGAGTATAAATGAAACAAACATTAACTTTACACATTTACAACCATTAACACCTTTACACATTCCACTTAAAGTACATGACTTTTCATCTTGAAGTGCCTGAAAGTTTTATGTAAAGTAGTAAAATGCATTTCATCCAAAAGATTTGCAACAGATGACAAATTATTGCTGCAAAGCTAAATGCTGTCCTCCAACTGTGCAAATTCTTCTGTAACCCTTGACTTACTACAAAATCAGCTTTATAGAAGATTCATTAGCAGGACTTATTTAACAGAAATATTCTTATGACATAAACACTGCATTTTTCGCACATTCTAGTTTGAGATGCCTAGGTTTATTTGATGTGCTCTACTGAAATTACAGAGAGAAGATATACTCCATTATACTAATGATTTTGCTTTTGATAATCAACAACAGATTAAAAGTAGCAATGAAAAAAAATTGAATCAACTCAGTAATGAAGTACTATCACACATATGCAAAACTGTACTAATCCATTTTCAATTATGTTACTGAAAACTTCTGACAGATCCCAATTTGGAGAAAACAGAACAAACATGACACTGAAAGCATCAACACTTCCTGAAGACAGCCTGTTTTAATCTTGGTGCAGAAACTTGTTCTCAATATTGAAGGGAAAAAATGTCTTTTTACAACTCAACTTATTAACATCTAAATGAAAGCAATTCAACTTGATCCTAACTTTGCTTTGAAAATTCTAAGCAAGGTGGTCAAGCCCAGGAGGCAAAGGGAAGGATGATTAAATGTCCTGGAAAATGGATTTGTGTGAGAGTCCGAATTGAAAAATGAAGTCATAAATTATCTGGCAAAAGAGGTGGGTTTGGGAGGTGGCAAGATTTATCGACTATAAATTAAAATTATTCAGCATGGTAAGACTAAACCTTCCTGCAAAAGTTTTCATGATTTTGAATGGCAAGGTAATAAAATGCCAGATTAAAATCTGTGTAGATAAATGCAAAGTACACATGAGGAACACAATCCTAACTCTACCTGAAGAATGTCTGACTGTGTGCAAGCTGTCAGGACTCTAAGAAGCCAGTTACACAGCATGCAATTCTGTGTAGATGTCGCACGGAGGTTCAGTAGTGATTAAAGGAAAAGCAAATGGCATGAGGACAAGTCGAGAGTGAATCAGAAACTTCATTATATGGTTGTGTCCATAGCACATCAGCATCTTGAACACTGTGGCCAGGCACCTTGTCAATATCACCCCATCTGAAATTGATAACACAGAATTATAGAATGTTAAGGGATGGTAGGAACCTTAAATATCATCTAATTCCAACTCCCCTGACATGGGCAGGAATACCTTCCAGTAGACCAGACTGCTCAAGGCATTATCCAACCTGGCCTTAAACAGTGTCAGGGTTGGGATATCCACAACCTCCCTGGGCAACCTGTTCCAGTGTCTCACCACCCTCACAGGAAAGAATTTCTTCGTAACATCTAGCCTAAGTTTTTCCTCTTGTTTTGTACCCATTACTCCTTGTTCTATCAATACAGTCCCTGAAGAGTTGCTCTCTGGCTTCCCTGTAGGCATCCAGATCCTGGAAAGCTGCTATGAGGTTTACGTGCAGCTTTCTCTTCTCTAGAGTGAGCAGCCACAACTTTCTCAGCCTGTCTTTGTACCTCTCAACAACTTTGTGGCCTCCTCTGGACTTGCTCCAACAGTTCCATGTCCTTCCCACGTTGGAGGCGCCAGAACTGGTACTCCAGGTGGGGTCTCCCCAGAGCAGCATAGAGGGGCACAGTCCCCTCCCACGCCCTGCTGCCCACACTGCTTTGGATGCAGCCCACACTGCTTTGGATGCAGCCCAGGATCCCATTGGCTTTCTGGGCTGCAAGCGCACACGGTCAGGTCATGTCGAGTCTGTCATCAACCACCATGTGAGTACAAAGGTACTAACCAAGACTACCCCACAATTACACACATGAATCATTAAATAAACACACATAACAAAGGCAATAGGGAGTAATCCAACGAGGGCCAACCCCAAGATCAATGAAGTCAGAGTAAGTGAGCACCATAAGAAAAATGGATACGAACGGTCACCATTGCTTCTCACACGAAGAACTACGACACTTACAAGGATGCACTCAAGACTCAGAAACAGAAAAGGAAATAATCACATAGCTCAAGTACAGATTTTACTGGCACAGCAAGCTGCTGATGGTAAAATTTTGCATCACGTTAAAGAGCGAGGCAGCAGCTTAGTGGGAGACTGCAATCATTGTTATCTAGAACTCCTGGAGGCCCAGCTGAAGATATATCACAATATTTCCTTGTTGTCCTGCACCCCTGCCTCCGCTTCTCCAACCAGTTACTGCACAGAGAGAATATTTTGCCCGATGAGAGTGACATGATACAACCATTTTACGTTCACTGAAAGCAGTGAATGGGAGAATTTGTCTTCAATTAATACATGGAGACCCAAAAATTTTATCTTTTCATATTGCATGACTTTGTGACTTTTCTGAATAGTTTGCTGTCTTCTGAATGATTCTTACATCACATCTAATGCAAGAGTTGGCAAGGACTTCTGCTTGCCTCTTTCCATGCCAGCTGAAACTAGAAGTTGGCAAGAAATACTAACAATCTAACCATGCTCTGAGGAACTCTGAACTGCAAGCAGGAATTAAAATTGTAAATAAGAAATCAGAATAAAGGCAATGCTTTATTATCATGGCAGAGAAATACAATAGCTAATAGGCAAGCACAATGTAATTTGCATTGCAAGCTCTGAAATCATTGTAATCGCTGTGATTTAGTGATGTAATAAAAAAGGAAAATTCTTATTACATATACACAAAAACCCAAACCAACCAACTTCATTATTGCAAGACTATCACATATTAAAAAAGTGAATGCAAATAGTGCTTTTTAAATTAACACAGTTTGTCTTTGAGCATTAAGAACAGTTCCTCCCATTTAACAGGGAAAACATAAAATATAATCCTCCATCCACTCAAGCTCTTCTTAAATCTACAGTAGTACTAAACGGTTGACTATTTTATCTGAACTGGACTTTTAATAAATGTAGAAATAAGCGGAACAGGAATTATTCCTGGTCTTTCCTCCCTCTGCTCTTTAGAGTTTAGCTCTGCTGAAGATGAAGATTTATTATCTACTTTCAGTGAGTTCAACGGACATTTCATCCATATGAAGTACACATGTAAATCTACTGTGTTTGAGATTATACTGTTTTGCTGAACAGCAGCAAGTTGACTGCTTAAAAAAAAAATTCAGATGTCTATAGGCACATTAGGATGGTCCCAATATGTACTATAATAAAATGCAACACTAAACTACAAGTAATCATAAGTTCCTGGACAAGAAGACAGATTTGAGCAAGTCAGTTTTGGTGCTCTGAGAAATACTATCAGTGTGGAGAAGACAGGGATTAAGACTGGAATTTTGAAGTGCATATGAACTAGATAACAGAGAAGCATTAACAAGCTATGTACAAGTGGCAAATAACCAGTTTGGAGGGAAGTTATTACAGAAGCTTCTAAGGAACAATATTGTACCTAGTGACACTGGCACAAAATCTCGGACACGGCTCATGACACAAAGTCAAGGACATTATGACTAAATGAAAGGAGAAGTCAACCCACAAGAGCCAGAGAACTTGGAAATTAAGAATTTACAGAAATTAAGTCATGATAATAAAACAACACGTATAATCCTATACCCATGTTGTAAGAGGTAAGTGACTAAGTATCTTAGGAAAATTGACTTTTTAAACTGGAATTAACTGACATACAAAGAGAATGTAAGAATATTATCAGGCAGTAAAGTGACACGAAGACATTATGAAGATTCAGTGTGAATCCTCTACAGAAAAGGGAAACAAAACTCTGTGTTGCATCAGTCAGAATATTTCAGGAAGACACAGCAAACAATTTCACACAATTCTGGACCTGCATCTTTATCAAATGCGTGGGATCAAATCAACGCAAAAGAAACTTGTCAGGACTTTTCTAATTTAGCTCATCTTCAGTGCAACACACTAAACCTTTCTGAAGGCTCATATACAGCAATGCATCAGAGCATTTACCAATATTTCTTCCTAAAAAACATATACTTTTTAAAAAGCATACTTTTTTAAAATACTTTTTAAAAAAGCAGTTGAGAAAAATGCTTCATCATTAAGGGACAGAAGAGGGAAGTTACTTTGCCAACCTCTTGCCCTTAACCACAGACCTGAAGGTAGTTTACGATGACTATTGAACCATAACATTAAAAAACAAATTTTTGTGTTAGCAAAATAAGAATAATTAAAAATTCAGTGTGTCTATGGAATTATTTATTAAATTAAGTGAAAGTTACAAATAACTCTATTACATTACACATATACGCAAACTTTTATTTCATAATCTGTCCCCTTCTCAGTATGTGACACATTTGGCCATATAGACGCAAAAATATTAAATCAGTCAAATATTAGCCTCCAATACATGCAACCGAAAAAAATGGAAAAAGTCTTTAAGGTTATATATTTAGACAGAAATATCAAATTCTACCCTCTGGGTTATGGAAAAAAAGATGAAAAAGTGATTTGATGACTAATCACAGTTTCTGCATTGTTTCTCTATGTGTTGTGACCTAAAGTAGTGTACCTGTTTAATGATCAACTTTTCTAAAACATAGACTTACGCATTTGTGCATCTGACCAACGATTTGAACACTGTAATTATTCTCTAAAGTGCATAAGCAGCACAAATGCTGATTCCACATATACAAATAATACAGAAACTGGAAATTTTGCTTTTTTTGGGTACCTTGGGGGTAGTATCACAGTTGAACCAGCAACACGCCCCACTTTACAGGATTGCCCCAGAAGGAATTTTTACTGAGAAATTTCCCTTTTGTTACACCAACAAAGATCGTGTCCTTTTCATTCCTACTCAGCAGTGCTCATAGGTTTACATTTAGCTTATCCCATAGCCTTCCTTCCTACAAATACCCACATTCTAAAGAAAACATCAAAATACTGGCAGCTACCATGGTGAACACTTTTTAGCATGGATATACTCGGCACAGTAAAAAGGCTGGAACTCTTTCCAGTGCTACAGCAGAGAGTAGTTTGGTTTATGACAGTACGAAGGTGCCTGGGACAGTATTTCATTCACACTTGGCTAGAACCATTCCTATAAAAACAGTGGTAATGTATCCTTTCTGGTTTTCACTTGTTCAGACCAATCTCCTTGTAAATGTTTGAGAATCGTCGTCCATCCAGACCCATTTCATGCTAACCAAGCAAAGTGGAAGCCACAGAATTAGCACCCTGTAATGCCCTGAGGCTGTGCTGCCTGCTTCATGTGATGACTTCACTCCTATCACACCAGCTGATACCAGTTCAGATGCTCAGCATACCATCTGCACTCCCGTCACATCGCTTGACATGGGAAAGTAACCCGCTCCACTCAGAAACCTGCCATGTTCAATGCATGAAATCTCTTCTGCTGAATGAAGAATTGGGGAGATTTTCTTCTGCAGTGCAATATAAAAAATTAATGTTTCTAGAGCCTTTATGCTTCAAGTAGTCTGAGTGCGTAATCTTAAAACACTGGGAGAGGACAATTTCATACAGCAAGGGAAAGCAGCCCTCTGCAAGCCTCTGCCCCAATAACAAGACTAGCTATAAAAAGTATGAGGCTCCTGTCTCATGAAAAATCCTTATACTACAGTGATATTTTACAAGGCATAATTCTTACTGGGAGATGAGCATCCTGCAAACTACAACAGTCTGAACACAAAGGGTTCCCTGGTATTTATGATTTCCCCAGGAAAAATCAATCTTCCTGAAGAACCTGCATGCCTGTGCCTTACTAAACCTATTATCCACTACAGAAAATGTACATCTTACTTCACTCAGCGGAAGCTTAAAAGGTCTTTCTTAACTTATTCGGTCCGAAGTATCCTTACTTTTGAAGTAAGTCAGCAATTCAAGTGTTGAAGAAAACTTTGAGAAAAAGCCATTTTAATTTCTAATTCTTCTGAATAAACTATTAAAAAAAATCAGGCTTCAGGGCTACAAACACTGAGATGTAAGTGCTGAGTTAAACTTCAGTATTTCTTTGCTTCACAGGTTGGTCACATTCCTGAGTAAATGAAAAATTCTAAGTGAAAACAATCATTTGAGCTTACTATTCACAGTGTATTTATTATTATAGTCTACAAAAAGGGAATGCTGTGAGCTATTATCTATAAGTGAATTCAATTATTGAGATACAAAAGGTTTTTTCTCATGTTTTAGGAGTCTTTAATAGTAGTTTGAGACTAAAATTTGAGGCTAAAATGAAAGTAATAAATATTTTTGTCAATATTTTTTTTATTGCTGTTTACCCTCAGTTTTACCTAAGTTTCCACAAAATCCATTTTGATAGAAGACAGCAAAACCAAACAGGCCTATATTTCCAAAAGTCCACAGTTATTTGGAAACAGAATTTCACTGTCCATGAATATTAAAAGAAATAATAGAATCATCCTTACTCTAAGTAGAGGAATTATTTATTTAAGCCATGCACCAAAAAAGTTCTCCCTTTAAGCTTACATCACAATTATTTATAAAGAGCTACCTAATATAAACTACTTTGGCACAGTGATAGGCATTCTTTCACATCTGTCACCCCCTAACACTTCTGTTTGCAAAAACATGAGGGTTTGGAACTTAAGTAACACTAATCCAGTGCAACCTGATAGAACCTGGGTTTTCTGTCTTAAAATTTATCCTACTTGAAGACCAAGGGACTGGACCAGATGATCTCCGTGACCTCTTTAAATTATATTACTTTACAGCTTTACAATTCCATATTAATTAGTAAACTGATATTACAAAACATAATTTGAAGAGGAACAGAGTGGTAGAAATGTTTACTGTACACTCAATATTAAGGAATCTGCACCTCACCTCCAAAAGTTTTTCACAAAAATATAGACTTTGGGAGACTGGAAACACTGACAGTTCAGCATATTTTTTAACTTGTTAATATATGATCTATACTATACAGCATGTGTGCAAAATTATTTTGAGTAACTCAGCCTTAAAGAGATGCTACTTTCTCTGTTCATTTATCCTTTTTTTCCCATTATTTTACACTTATTTTTTTCACCTACTTCTTTTCTTGGAAATGTCTTACTCTTCTGCAGATTTGTGGAAAGTACTTAGATACAGTAAAAAATAAAAATTCACCTGTGTTTAGTTGATACCCTTCCACTTATTCACGTATCTTTTTTTTCCCCACATGTTCTATATATGCCCAGAATTGTGCACTGGGAGCTGTACCAGATGAGTACAACACACCTGAAGATTAAATACATGGTCTCAACAACTGTGTTGTACACATCCAGTTAAACAAAATTACACCAACAGCAATTTCTTTAGCTGAACTTTCACGCAATTTAAAAAGCTGGTTGATTTGTTACTATCACACAGGTAATGCCATAAACAGTGCAGTATAGCATCTTGTGGAAAACACAGTATTTCTTTTTGGCTAACAAGACTGGATGCCCACCTACCAAGTAAGCAGCAAATGAGAATACTCATTTCTTATTTCTTGGTCAAAGCAGAGCTGTTAAAGTACTGCAGAAACATCAGTTTGCTAATGAAAATCACATGAAGGTGGAGAATAGAAGCTATTAAGAAAGAGTAATTTCAAAAAGTCAAAACAGAAAGCGTGAGAAGAAGAAACAGATGGGATACCAACCTATGCTGGGGAGTGGTGAGGATCAATCAACTTACACAGCCATGCAAAAGTTGGAAAGGTCAAATAAACTGGAAGGAACTTCTTGATCAGGAAACATATCCTGCCACATATAGAAGAATGCAGTGCACCAGCAGATCTCTGATAAAAAAATGCTTCTGAACAGTAAAAACAACAAGGCAGGGAACTGCTGCACTTAGGGCTTGCTTTGTCAGAAACTGTATTTATGTCAGCAAGTGAATACTGATGGTGTGCTCTTAATACCACTGCACCAGAAGTCTTACTTACATCCACCTCCTCTCATTGGGAAATTAAGCCATACCAGGAATGTTCACATAGCCAGAATAGAGGGATTTAGCTACAGGGAATCATAATAAAAAAGCACTAGGTTAATGAAAAAGCCAAATTTTCTGCTAAACAGATCAACCAAAAGTGGCACAGGACCACCAGCCAGAGCAGCAGTGATCCCAGGAGGAAAATGCCAGGAGACTGAAGTTTGCTATCTCTGCAGACTGGAACCAAAGAGGAAGGAGTTTGGTGAGTTTCTCAACACAGTTTGTTTAGATCTCTCATCTGAACAGATCTGTAGAGCAGAAAGAACAGAATGCTGCACTTGCCTTTGCTGTCACTTGTCTGATATTTCTGGAGCTATTTTCTCCTCAGTATAGGCACATCTGAAAGGAAGCCTTTTCATGTCTGAAATAATTGTAACTCCTAACAGTAAATCCCATTACTAATAAAAATTACCTCAAGCACTGAAATGAGAAAAACTGTTTAAAATGTCATTGAGTCAAGAAGTCAAGAAAAAATGAGACTGGTTGGAAAAAAACATCCCATAACTCTCTATATATTTCAATACAACCCGTAATTATTCATCTAAAATTTTCTTTTTCTTTGAGGCACAGGCATGCAGCTTGTTTTCCTTGCTACTACTTGCCAGCTACAATTTTCTTTTTTCTTTTAATCTCAAGAAGTTATCATTCCACTGCAAACACACTTCAGAAAACTGCTGGGTTTACCCTTTAAAGAAGCTTTCGAATCCTTTAATTATTCAAAGAAAAATTCAATAAATGCTTGCATAGCCAATTAAGTACAGATTTATATTCCAGCACTATCAGATAATGTTGAAACGATGTGTAAAGAGCAGCATCCATAACTTCCATTAAGTATCACCATGAATTCTGTTTTAATACTTCATCAATCAAACAAATTAACTGTCTGCATACATCACACATTTTGTTTACATTAATACCTAAACATCTACAACAAAAAACAGTGCAGGAAAACAGCTGGCCTTGACTGCTTTTGTTTATTCATAATTAGCAATATTTCACTATTATTTTAAGTATTTTAATTCCCTAGTCCATTGGCCTTACTTGGATACATTTTTCCACAAAAAATAAAGAAAGAATAAGCATTATCAAGAGATATACATAACTGAAAAAGACAGAAGCTTAGCATATAGGAGTAACACTTGATTATACCTTTAAAGATGGAGAATAGGAATTCAATCTGCAGCATCCATTTTAAATTACATTCATCCAGGCAACATCAGATAAACACTTACTGCCATCTTTTAGCAGTGCTGGTCTAAGTATGGAGCCAAGAATGTGAGACAGAGGCAATACATGTTTTTAAAACTATCTAGCAAGACAGACAATATAAACATACTTCTAGGGGAAGCAAAGTTTTGGAGACCTAAAGCTACCTGGAAACCTTTTGAATACCTTCAATAGCTAACTAGTCTCCTTGCTTCAAGCTCAGGACAAATTGTTTTAATTCCTGTTTTCTGGTAATAAATCCAAAATACTGACAAAATCTGAGGTATCAAAAGAGATAAAGGAGAATGGAAATTGGCAGACAAAAAAGAGAAACAGATCAGGACTAGTGGCTATCTAGGACATACAAGGAAGAACATATTAAGATAAAAAACAGGCAATCTCATAAGATCAACACTTGTAGCAGAGCACCGACTTTTTGTTTAGCAGAGCCTTAAAGTTACTTGATTTTCTTTGAAGTCTGCATATTTATTCAAACTGTCATCAAAATCTGGCTTTTTGCAAAAGCTGTTGGGTAGATAGGTGTTACGATATGGACATGCTGGAGCACAGGACTCCTGAAAGACAGCATCCAAGGGGAAAAAAAAAAAAGTGTGTGACTTCATATTAGCTAGGATAGACAGACAAGTAGGGTAACAAGGCTGGTGAAGGAAGGGCCTAGAACAAGTCCTGTGAGGAGTGGCTGAGGAAGCTGACTGTTTACTCTGGAGAAAAGGAGGCTCAGGGGAGCCCTTACCACTCTCTACCACTGTCTAAAGGAGGGTCTAGCCAGGTGGGGGTCAGCCTCTTCTCCCAGGCAACCAGCAACATGACAAGAGGACACAGTCTCAAGCTGTGCCAGGGGAGTTTTAGGCTGCACATTAGGAAGAAGATCTTCACAGAAAGGGTGATTAGACATTGGAATGTCTAATGCTCAGGGAAGTGATGGAATCACTGTCCCTGGAGGTGTTTATGGAAAGACTGGATGTGGCACTGGGTGCCATGGTCTGCTTGACAAGGTGTTGTTCAGTCACAGGTTGGACTTGATGATCTCAAAGATCTTTCCCAACCTGATTGATTTCGTGTGGTTCTCTGAAATAGATAACACAAACACACTGAAATGTGTTTTAACACTCAGCCATGACGTAATTTATTATCTAAGTCTGGGAGACTTAGAGCTATGACAAAGGGTTGCCCACAGCAGGAAATACTGCTGAGTGGTAATCCTGGATCATTAAAACAATGATCCAGTGAGAAATGCCCCTATCTGGGTGCCATATCTTTTTATCTGCATGAGGTAAGAGAGAATTATAGAATTATAGAATAGGTTGAATTGGAAGGGAGCTTTAAAGGCCATCTAGTTCAACCCCCATTGCAATGACCAGGGACATCTTCAAGTAGAACAGGTTGCACAGAGCCTCATCCATACTGACACTGAATATTTGCAAGGATGGAGAATCTCCCAACACCCTGGGCAATCTGTTGCAGTATTCCATCACCCTCACTATAAAAAATGTCTTTCTTTTATCTAATCTAACTTTATCATCCTTCAGTTTCAAAGCCATTCCCCCTTCTCCTCACACTCCATGTCCTGGTAAAAAGTACCTCTTGTGGGCTCCCTTCAGGTACTGGGAGGCTGCTCTAAAGTCTCCCTGGAGCCTTTTCTTCTCCAGGCTGAACAACCCTAACTCTCAGTCTCATTAGGAGACATGCTTCATCACTCTGGATCATCTTCGTGGCCCTCCTCTGGACTTGATTCAAAAGGTCCATGTTGTCTTTTTGGGGACCCCAGAGCTGGGTGCAGTGTTCCAGGTGGGGTCTCACCAGAGCAGAGCAGAGGGGCAGAATCCCCTCCCTCCCCTGCTGCCCACGCTGCTTTGGATGCAGCCCAGGACACGTTTGGCTCTCTGGGCTGGGAGTGCCCATGGCTGGGTCATGTCCAGCCTCTCACCCACCAGCAGCCCCAAATCCTTCTCCCCAAGGCTGCTCTCCATCTGTTCATCCCCCAGCCTGTGCTGATACTGAGGTTGGCCCTGACCCAAGCACAGCACCTTGCACTTGGTCTTGTTAAACCTCAAGAGGTTCCCATGGATCCAGTTCTTGAGCTTGTCCAGCTCCCTCTGGATGGCATCCCATCCTTCAGGGATGCCATCCACAGGGACCAACTGCACCACTCAGCTTAATGTCATTTGCGGACTTGCTGAGGGTTCACTTGATCCTAATATCTGTCATTGATGAAGACATTAAACAGCACATTAAATATGAACACCTGAGGGACACCACTTGTCACCGGCCTCCCTCCATCAGGCCACTGAGCTGTTGACCAACACTCTTTGGATGTCACCATCCAACCAATTTCTTACCCATTGACCAGTCTACCCATCATTTCTCTCCAGTTTAGAGACAGCACCTGACTGCCATGACTTTTCAAAAATCATGGAGACTAGCTTGGCAACAATTGGTCAGCCAATTCCCTCTATGTTCCCCTCTTTGCTCACTTGTACAGTGGTGAGGCTCTGTATTCCCACTATGCACAGGTCTTGCCTGCCTGGGTGGAGGCTCTATCCTTCCCAGCCAGAACCAGATGACTGAGTTGGGTACTGGGAGGAAAGCCTCTAAAATAACTGGAACTAGGAATTGCCTCCAGCGAGATTTTTCTAGTGCTAGGAATATTAACTTTACGGATGAAACATAGTCATGCAGTAACAATAAAAAATGAATAATTTATAAATAATAATTAACGTAAATCAGACATATTTTTAACTAGGACAAAGAAATAGAAAGTCAGCAGATGCAAAATGGAGAAACAGAAAATGTGTGTGAAAAAGTACTTAAGGGAGATTAAAATTATTGAATTTTAAAATTATTGAAGATCAGAACTTAGCATGAAGCTAAAAGGATTAAACACACAGATAATAAGAACATCCAAGATGATATTATAAGGACAAGAGCAATGAGAAGCCTCACTGATCCAGGGTAAAAGCAATTTGGTAGCTCATAATGGCCCACTGGAACGTGTCAGCACGAGCTCACCACAAAAATCAAGCCTACAAGAATGCAACATTAATAACTTCTCCCAGAGAAATATATTTAGTAAAAAAATGTATAACATCATATATCACATCACATTAACATACTTAAAACAGAATTTTTAACATCTTTGGACAACGAAACAATAAACATAGGCTGGTGAAAAGTGAACTATTCTGTTTTTGGTAAGCACATCTTGGGAACACTTAAAGACATTGCCAAGTCACATTCTAAACTCTCATATTAAATAAGAAAGAAGAAGTGCCAGCGTATGTACCTAATATGGACCAAGACTCTCTATTCTATCTCCACTAATTAAATACTCCATCATTCTTATAATAAGGTTGACCATAAAATTTGTAACAACTTCTACAAAATTTGGGAATGACTGGATCCTGGTTCTGGTGGCTGGTAGACCTAAAAGTGGTTTCTCAGAAGTTACCAGTGGGGAACTAATGACATAACTAGAGCACCCAAGAAGTTTAATTTCTTCCAAAGAAAGAACAGGCAAAATCAGTACAGTAAGACTACCTGTTATACTTCTTCAACCCCTTGACATAAAAGCTTTTCATCAGTTTGCACACTGGCCAGATTTCTGCATGATAGGCCACATTTAATCTGGGTTTTTATTTAATTTTCTTACACTTGTACTACATCGAGTCATTACCCAGCTGAGAACCTGAACAGCATGATCTCTTTGTCAATCAAGTCTTCACTTCTTGCCATGTCAGTAAAAGAATATTAAAATGAGGATGTTCAAATTAGGATTTAATTTCTTATGGTGTAATCAAGGAGGTAAGTATGGCTTCCTTCCAGCTGATTGTATTGCCATTAAAGTTTATGATAAATTATGAACGCCCTTGAGCTAAACATCCAATTAAAATAACATAAGCATGGCAGGATGTCCGTTACAATGTTTTCCTTAGAAGAAATCCTAATTATATTGCTATTATACTTTTCCACAGGCATAGCTGTGCATTCTGACTGGATGGTATGAAAATATAACTTTAATTAACGTGACTGTCATCTTATAGCATCACTGAGAATCACATTAAAAATAAAAAAAATAATCCAATCCTACTGAGTTATATGCTTCATGGCAACAAGAGATCTAAGATTGAATAGTGATTCTTTACCCTCCCAGTATTATAAAATATCCTTAACAAGATACTTCATTGTTGACTTCTGAATTGGGAAGTGTGGTTGATTAGTAAAAAGAAAAAGTCTTTCAGTTAGACAGTGATAATTTGAAACCCATTTTATACTGCCTCGTGTTTTTATGGCTGAAAATATTAATGGTTTTAATAGAGATTTGAAGGCTTATGTTATGAAAAATGTGGTATTATCCTTCTATTAAAGTCATAGATTTGAAACTATTTTTTTTTCCAGACAGTAAAAGACCTGCACATTCATTGATTGGTTCTTCAGTAATAATGATTTTCTTAAAAATCACTGCAGTGTTTCTAGCTTTGAGATTTAACTCATTAAGGAATTCATAATTTATATGCACTATGTCTTCTTTTACATTATGTCACATCATTCTGTTTTACACAATATTCTGCCACAGAACAATCAAATATATAGAAAGCAGTTCTATCTTTACTATAGATTTTCAAATCGAACAAAGCAAAAAGAAAAACTCCAAAGGTAACAAATAGGGAGGTGCAATGGAGTACAGAAAATACATGGGTTTTATATATTTGGAGAATTCTGGATGAAAACAATTAAGAAAAAATATTAAGGACCTCAGATTTTTACCAATCCAATTGACCTAAATAAGTCAGAAATTAGTTTCTCTAGTTTTTATTAAATTGTTGGTTGGCTTGAGTTGTGCTTTGAGGACAGAAAAGAACAGGGAAATAAGAGTAAAAATTGAAACAAAGGGCAATAATCCATTTTACTGTTCTCTTGTCTCTTACTATAAAAGGTTATAATACTCAGAAGGAATGAGAACAGAACTATACATAGCTGAGGCTATTTCTGTAGGATAACATTACTTTTTTTTAATAGGATGAATATTAAGCCAATAACTAGTCTGTCAAGGTGACCAATATTTCTATTTCACAAGAATGGTGACACCATATATTAAGAGAAACTCTTTCTTACACCACTTTGTTTTATGATCAGATTGGAATAACATTTGAGAGCTGCTTGAAACCCACCTAATGGGTTTATTACATTTATCTGCCTGGATGTGTGCCTACAGAGAGCTGTTACTACTGTTACAACTATGCATACCAAGTCCTATAAAAAGTAAAATTAGACAGACATAGAACCATACAATGGTTTGGGTTGGAAGGGACCTTAAAGACCTTCTAGTTCTGAACTTCTGCCACGGGCAGGGATACCTTTCACTAGACTAGGTTGCTCGAAGTCTCATTCAATCTGCCCCTGAACACTTCTAGGGATGATGCATGCACAGCTTCTCTGGACAACATGTTCTAGTGCCTCACCAACCTCTGAGTCAAAAACTTCTGTCTAACATCTAATCTAAATCTCCCCTCTTTTAGTTAAAAACCATTTCCCCTTAACACATCATTATCTGCCAATGTAAAAAGTTGTTTGCCCTCCTTTTGTGAGTCCCCTTCAAGTACTGGAAGGTGCAATGAGGTGTCTGTCACTGAAGCCTTCTCTTCTCCAGACTGAACAACCCCTTCTCCCTCAGCCTGTTGTCATAAAATAGGAGCTCCAGTCGTCAGATCATTTTTGTGGCCCTTGTCTGGACTCCCTCTAGCAGGCTGATGTCTTTCTTCATGAAAGACAGAAGACTCCTGCAGACTCCAGAGCTGGATGCAGTACACCAAGTGAGACCCACAATGGCAGAGTAGAGGGGAGAATCACCTCCCTCAACCTGCTATTGAGCTTGACGATGTTTAAAATACTGAACAAAATGGGGAAAGCAACCAAGAACTTTTTAGAGAGATTATAACAGAAACAAGTTCCTTCAAATATGTGGCAACAAAATTATTTTTCCTTTATTGTGACTGAAAACACATGTAGAATGAGGGAAGGTAAGCACTAGTTAAGCCACAAAGGATATTGACATCGAAGTTGCAATGACTTAAGTTTTAGGAAGATGGGTTGAAGTCTCAAGTGTGTCTGCCTCAAAACCAGGTAGCCTTTGCCTTCTGAGAGCAATATACTAAAATGTGCAAATGACGTCACTTATACCTGAGGTCCACTAATCTTATCAAAAAGGAAGAAAGAAATAATGTACTGGAACTTGCTCCTAGTAAGCCAAAATGCACTAAAACTAGAAATTAGAGAGATAATCATTGGTGTTCCTACCACTGTTGTGAATATGCTGATCTGATCAGCTGTTTCCTGAGTTTCAGCAAGCAAGAAGAATCAGCTATCTTTTATTTGGAGATTAAATTTGGTCTTTTTCTCTTTAGTGTCAGCTGGGTTCCTTAATGTTTAAAGCACCTATCCCTGATGACATTCAAAGGTGATGGTCAATGGCTCCGTGTCGTGACGGACATCAGTGACAAGTGTGGTCCCTCAGGTGTCTGTAGTGGGACCAGGGTTGTCTAATGTCTTCATCAATGACACAGACATTAGGATCAAGGGAATCCTTACCAAGTCTGCAAATTACACCAAGCAAAGTGTCACCTTTAGGTGTGTTGAGTTGACACACCTAAAGGACAGGATGTCATCCAGATGGACCAGGACAAGCTCAAGACTTGGGCCCATGGGAACCTCAAGAGGTTTAACAAGGCCAAGTGCAACTCTGAAAATTAAGATTCAAAAGCTAGGAAACACAGGGTCCTTTAGAAAAATACTACATTATTGTATTTTAGAAGTATAAAATTTAATTCAATTTCCATGCTCTGTAAAAAAAAAGACCACCCATAGCATAACATCCCATTGCAATAAATGACTCCATCACTGTCAAACACTCCCTCCCACTCACTGAAGCTTTTCCTCAGACAATCTAAGTGATTTTATGTAATTAAAGTGCCAAATAATTCTTTTAAAATTGTATTTAATTGGAAATTAATGTTGTATTGCAGATTTGAAGGGGGCTTGTATGACCAAATTTTCTCACCTATTTTGAGTAGGCCTAAAAAACTCATTATGTCTCTCTTCATACACACTTTTTCTCTTATAAAAACTCAAAAACATTGATGAAATGAAAGAAAAGCCTGACCTTCCCCAGTTTCTGAGCGAAGGAAATTTCATCGCTTCTATTATTTACTAAATTCTGGGTATAATTTTCTGTTCCTTGCCAAGAAACAAAAATTAAAAGCAAGTACCCATTATTCCATCCATCTTACAGAAATAACTGCCCTTATCCAATTTTGTACTTTTCAATAAAGTTAAGGATCAAAGGTGTGGAACATGGCAGCCTAGGGCTGGAAGATTAGCAAGTTCAAAGCACAAAGGCTCAAGCCTGGGTCAGAAATAGTCAGGTAGGGCCATTTTGACTCCTGGCTGCTACTATTAATTCAATTAAATACTAAATCCTCTGCACATGCTTCATTTCTGAATTAACGAAGGCAAATTAGAAAAAAACCTTTCAGTCTGGTTTTAGTTGCAGCTGAACAGAAAGGAGTGTAGAAATTAAAACTCTGACTGTCTGCTCCAGAAGGTGAATGCTCTAAACCCTATATATCTTCCATCTCTGTTCCTGTTGGTACTTGTGATCACTCCTACTGTGCTTTCTCCTTAAAGCCCTGGTCAGTGCTCCTCTGCCAGTTGCAGGGCCCTCTTCGTCATTCTCTTCCTTTCTGCATTCCCATGTGATTTTCCCCCCCTTCCCTAGTCCCTTCCATTTCACCCCCTCAAGTCACTGCACTGAGGTAATGAGTAAAGTCACCACAAGTATAAATGTGAAGCAATTTGTCTGTTAGGAGGCATTTCTGTTTTCCTTAATATAGGTCAGCAATCTAGTTCCCCTTATCTTGTTCTTCAAAGGACAATAATATTTTTTACAACATTTAAACTAACCTGTTAATGGCATAGAAAATTTTAGATCTAATGTTTCAAATATAGCTAGATTATAAGCAAAGAAAATAAAGCCTTTTCACAGGAAGATTTATGCAGCCCATAATTAAGAGCAACACAATTAGTGCAGGCTATACTAAATAATAGCATATGCTTTGTGGAAGAGCAGAGCAGCCTTGGGTTTCTCATACAGAATTAAGTTTTCTTTCTGCTCTCTAAAGCAAAAGACAAATAAATGTCTGATAAAAAGTCTAAGCATATTGACATGAGGCATTTCCTTTACCAAAACTTCCTGTCAATTTTGTCACTATACACTCCTCAGGGTTTGTTACCAGATTAGTAGATGTTCAAGTACTAATTTAATTGCCTAAAGATTTTAAATATTTTGCTTAACTTTAAAAAATTTGCTTAAGACTTAAAATAGTGAAATTTTTCACACTTTTTTCATCATTTTACTTATATATGCTTCTCTCTTTCAACCTAATTTACTATTACCTTTGAATTGCAGTCATAGGAGATTTTTTACCCCATTAAGAAAAAAAATATTCCCTGGCATCAGCCAAACTTTGGATCAATCTAATGGTCATTTCACATCAGAGAGTTACGTGGTTTAGATAGGAAAACACAAAATTTATTTCCCTCTATTAGAAAAGTAAGACAATTAGACATGTTACTGCAGATAACAGTTAACTTCAAAATGTAGGTCTCATCAGTTTTGGCCAGACATATTCTGAGAGGAGCCTTTTGGGTTGCAGCTGTGTTCCCAAGTATCCAAAAATGGATTGGGTACTTCAGGCACTACAGGCACTAGATACAAAAGTTTGTGGATTTTTCTTGCAATGTATTACCACAGATTTGAACTATGATGGAAATGTAGAAGAAAACTCCATAAGCTGACAATTGAGTAAAACAAAATTAAAAACTTCATAACCCAGCTTCTCTGGGTTATGGACTTATTCCCTGGATAAGTTTAAGTCCTGAAAGGCAAAAAAAATTCCAAGAAAGGGAGAAGGCAGTGACCAATATAGTGCTGCTGTGCAAATATATGCAAAATTTGGAAGGAAAATAAATGCAATAAAAAATTCTTTCACAAAATTAATTCTCACATACTATTTTCTTCAGAAGGCATGCTCTTGCAGGTGATGACTGTTCCTATGACCTTCAGGCAGTATGCGACATGGAGACAGGAGCCTGCATTAATAAAAGCCTCACAGCAGAACAACAGCACCCCTGTAACAAACTTTCGAGGGAAGCAAACCGAGTCAGTCTTGTGGGCTCAGCAGTGTTTGTATTGTATTTATAGCCTTCTACTCCTGTAAATGAAATCTTTGCTGATAAAAGCAAAACCATCATTACTTACACTAGTAAAGTGCTTTGCACAGATGTTCAAGAGCTATGAAAAAAATTACGAGTCAAGCTGATTTTATACTTGGTTGTATTTTCTTTTAAAACAGATGGGTTTCTTTTTATGGCTTGTAAAGCCAATTTTTATATATATTTTAATTATCTCTATCCCATCTGTGCAGTTTAATTACTGATTTATTTCCTTTTTAGTAAGATATCCATCCACACATATTTAATTCCTGTCTATATTGGGGAATGCAAATAACTTCATTTTCCTTACAAAAGTGATGATGCATCTTTTAAAGACAGCACAGCTAGGACATGTCACAAATAACTAAACAAACTGCAGAGAGTAAGAACTGTAACTGCAGTTCCCTTTACTAGCCTCTACATTTTATCAGCTAACTGTAAAACTCAGTTTTGTTGATGAGACAAAACCGTATATATACACATTAATATTTCTACATTAAGTCAACATCTGATTCCACCTCACTTTGCATAAAGCTAGCCAAGAAATGCATTACAATTGTCTTTGCATATTTACAAACACTCTTGCAGGGTATTTGAAAAGGTTCGTCACTTCTAATGTAAACACTAAGATATTAGTAAAATTCCCAGTTCCAACCTGGACAGATTCATTGTGATTTTGATGTAATTCTGCACATACAAAGAAACTGGCAGCACTTCCCCTTGAGAATGTGCCCTTTTTTAGTAATGCCATAAATCCTAAAGTGGGTCCTGTTATGAACATTCCAAGATTTTAACACAACCCTGTCTAAATTACGCAGGTCAGTTAACAGTCATAAATAAACACAGCAACAGAAAAGAAATAGTACAATGGATTCAGTTCACAATTCACAGTTGGAAAGTTACCTATGTGAATATATTTAAAATTTAGGAAAATGGTATAGTTAGCTCCTTAGAACTGCTCACCAGGATTAATGAAACTGCTTTATCAGAAGAAGTACTTTTTGTTTGGCTGGGTTTTTTTTTTCTGCACAAGTATTTTCTACACAAGTGAGCTGCTTCCAACCAAATGAAGTTTAAAACATCATAAGCATTTATTACTAAGGCTCAAAAAGCATATCCTTCTCCAAGAACAATTGTTGAGAAATAACTAGAATTAAATACTGACACTCCTAGTATAAGCAGAATGAAACACAAAGCTGCAGACAAGCAGTAATATTGCCACAAACTAGCATGTGTATCAATCAATACTCTGAAAGGCTTTCAAGAATGCAGGTACCTTTTTAACCAGCCAATACAAAAGGAACCAAATTCTACTAAAAAAAGGCATTTTTTTACATTTGACCAAGTAAAATCCAAAAGACAGTAAAAACTATATGCTACCATTCTTCATAAACAGCAGCAGCATTTAATTCATATCAGAGCCGCTGTGAAAGATAAGAACTTATAAACCACCATGAGAGACGAAGTGTTTCATTGGAAAGAAAAACAACTTGAAAAGATCCTTCCAGAGGAGCTGACAGATTCACATGCTGAAGTGCCTCACTGACCAAGCACACAGGGTTTATTGTAATTAAATTATTATCTTCTTCACTGCAATTACCACCAAACAAAAACTGCAATATTGTTGTGCTGCACTGGGTTTATGTGGCACAATTTTGGTGGGGGAGGGTCTACATGGGTGGCTTTTGTGAGAGGGTGCCAGAAGCTTCCCACCATGTCAGACAGAGCCAGTGCCATCCAGCTGCAAGGCAAGGCTGAGCCCATCAATAATGGCCATAATGCCTCTGGGACAACATCTAAGCAGGGAGGAAAAACCCTGCAAAACTGCAGCAAGAGAAGAGGAATGAGAGAAACAGCCCTGCAGACACCAAGGTCAGTGAAGAAGGAGGGGAAGAAGGGGATCCAAGTGCTAGATAAGGGATTCCCCTGCAAGCTGTGGAGAAGACCATGGTGAGCCAGGCTGTGCTCCTGCAGCCCGTGGAGGACCCCATGTCAGAGCAGACAGATGTGTCCAACGTAGGCTTTGCCCCCATGGGAAGCCCATACTGGAGCAGGCTCCTGGCAGGCGATGTGGAGCCATGGAGAGAGGAACCCACAGTGGAGTAGGCTTGTTGTCAGGACTTGTGACCCTGTGAGGGACCCGCACTGGAGCAGCCTGTGTCTGAAGGACTGCACCCCCTGGGAGCGGCCCATGCTGGAGCAGTTAGTGGAGAGCTTTAGCCTGTGGGAAGGACTTGTGGTGGAGAAATTCACAGAGAATTGTCTCCAGTGGGAGAGACCCCACAGTGGAGCAGGGAAGAGTGTGAGGAGTCCTTCCCCTGAGGAGGAAGGAGAGGCAGAGACAACGTGCGATGAATTGACCACAATCCCCATTGTCTGTCCCCCTGCATCACAGTGTGGTAAGATATAGGGAATTTGGGAATGAAGTTGAGCCTGCAAAGAATGGAGGCGTGGGGGGAAGACTTCTGGAAATTTGGGATTTATTTCTCATTACTCTGACCAGATTTGATTCGTAAGAAATTAAATGAATGCCCCTGAACTGACACTTTAGTAACGTGTCAGTGATCCCTCCCTGCACCTCTGCTGATCCAGGAACCTTTAGTCACATTTTCTCTACCATGTCTAGCTGGGGGGAGGGATCGAGAAGCTTTGGTGGGCACCTGGCATCCAGCCAGAGTCAACCCACCACTTGTACTTGATCTTTATTTTAGATTAAGAACACACTTAATCAGTTATCATACAGCATTCGGAAATCTTCTAAACCAAAAAGATTTACCAAGCAAATTTACCTAATTTGGCCTTGTTAAGTCACGGTAGACTTTACTGGAGCAGTTACCTCAGGTTATAATACCTCAATTACTCTCCTTACTTTAGCCCAAGTGAAAGCAGTTATCCTATGAATCAATATTGAAGCAAGCACGATTGATGTCCTCAAGCACTTCTGTAGCTTCAGCTCCCACAACTCCCTTAAATTACTGTTAAGTTGTCAGCATCCTGTGGTTTTTAGGGCCCCCTTTCACACTTCGACCTGAGCTGCCTGACATTAGCTTAACTGATCACTTAAATCAAGAATTTTTGTTCAGAAAATCTGTAAAAGGCAAAACTAATGAGAGTCCTCTTTCATTATCTTGAGTAACAGGTAGAGAAAGAGGATTCCTGCAACAAAGGGATAAAACAGATCACACAGGATTAGACCGCAACAAGAATGGGTGTGTGTGTATAGGCAGTGATGTTGTGTGGGTGTGCTTCTGCATGGGCCTATGTGCTGATACCTGTGGGTTTAGCAGCCCAAGCACCACATTGCCTTGAAGCAGCTGTTCCACTTCACCTGGAAGGCACAGGGATGTATCTGTGAAGGCACTGGAGCAAGTACACCCTGCCTGCCCTGAGCCAGCTTGGCAGAGGATCAGCTCTGTGCCCCACTCAGTTTGCAGCTGAATAATTTAGTCTCGATTAAGTGAGAACCCTGCCCAAGGGCTGGAGCACAGAGAAGACTCTAAACCAGCTCTAAACCAGCTGCACTGCCTACCATAGTGGTGTCTCCTGTTACTTGCAAAATCACCACTTATTGCATTGACTATTTAAAATCTGATTTCTGAAGGACTTCTGTTTTCCAAGAAGTTATCATTCCATTTATTTAAGTTGCTAAAGCCATATGTTTTACTTTTTTTCCAAGACATTTTAGCTTTTTAAAGCCATATGGCTGGGTGTGCTGTGTTACCTACTGGAAAAGGATACTAAAGTTCTTCTTTCCCTAAGTCTTCTAGACCTAGACAAGAGATCATAGCTGTCCTTACTTAAATAGCAGTAAAACAGATTCTTCTTCTGTGAGATTCTTTAGGAACCTCAATCTCGAAGTAAAAAAAAAAAAAAAAAGAAAGAAAGCAAGGTAACAAAATAAGACAAATACATAAAAGATAAAATATCACACTTTGCAGAAAACAAACACTTACAAAGATGCTGAACAAGACAGGACTCACTGACAAACAGAAATATAGTAAATTCCAGCATGAAGAAAACAAACGAGAGCATTTAGAAATCCAGTGTTTGTAATTTAAGAATTTCTCAAAATAAGAAGCTGAATTAGTTTAGGGGACCACCGTGGTCTCAGATTATAAGATTTAAGAAACATCCAGATGTAAACAACATTGCATATGACCATTGCTGCAGAGTTGTCATGTCTCACTGCAGAGACAGGGCAAAGTACAATCTACAATGGTGAACTGCATATGAGACCAAGTTATGAAAATACAGGAGTTCCAGAAGGTGACTGAATAAAATTATTCCAGATTTGAGACTGTTTCAGTAACTAGTCACAAAGAAACACTGGTTCTATAATAATATCCTGGTAAATAACATATTCAACACCTTTTTCAACCCCTAAAACAGAAAATCAAATATGCCCTGTATAGCCCACACAGAGAGTAACCTGGACTTACCTTCAGCTAAATGATGGACCAGATTTTCAAATAATACAGATGAAGCTAAAATATATTACAAAGACACACATTAAGTTTATACCAGGAATTAATTTTTTAAGATAATATCCAGCAGCCTGTAGCTAATCTGACACCTTGACAGACTATTACATAGAACTATGGAATTCTCTCATTCTTTCCATACATTCCTCAAGTCAGAACATTAGATAATTTCTTGAATATTCTGCAATTACTGTAGCTAGATCAAAGGTACAGCTTTCAAGAGAAAATTAGAAACCAGGAGGAGCATTCAAGTATGCATAAAATGATGAAATGTAACCCTAAACAAGGAAAGAGGAAATCGATTGCAACCAGGTCTTGATTGTGGGATTTTTTTTTTTCCTGTGTCAGGAAATAAAATTATTAAAGGAATTTGAAAGTGTTCCAGTCAGACTAGAAGACAAATATGATGAGAACTAATTAAGATAAAACTTTAATATCACATCTGGAAATACTAGCTAGCTATGAATCTCATCATAGGTCATCACTTCCCTCGACTACTACTTGCCCCCTTTGCCTCATCTTGAGGTGGCTGCTGTAACAGAGCTGCCTTTTAGACACCCGCTCCTTCTTTCATCTGTCAAAAACATTTAAAAAGAAAATTGCAATTTAAGACATCATTAAATTGAAGAGGGATCATTCTTGTGTGCAACACCAGAATTATTTTTGATTGTTTTGTAGACTTTGATAACCTTAAGGGGTGACACCAGAGCTGGCAATCTGCTGAAATTGTTGTTCAACATAAAATATAAACAACAGGCAATGCTGTAACATATGGTTAAGCCCAGGCTCACACACATCAGTTCGTGATTATAAATCTCTCCTTAAGCTACTGAATCCTTAAAGGAATATCTCAAATAAATAGCATAAGGAGTGTAAGTTACTGATTACTTTTATTATGAAGTTAGATGGATAAACTTAGAAAACTAAGCACTCCGGCACTTCAAATGAAATAGGCTTAATATTAGCATAGATCATGCTAACTTGAACACAACCACACATACACAAAAGCTCAAGAATACTGGCTGATAAAAAGAGCTAAATTTTAAGCAAAACAAAGCCAGCCATTTCAGTCAGACATCTTCAGATATTATTAGATGTTATGGTTAAAACACGGTGTTGTATTTCACTTAGTTCCCTTGTCATAAATACAACCAACAGTGTTACTGATAAACAGGGTTCATTATAAAACTATTTTGCAATAATTTTATTGGAGCTGTTATCCCTAATCTGATCAAAGCATGATTTTATCATCATATTTTTTCACCTCCTTATGCCTTTTCCCAGCTTGTGCTTCTCACATGCAAAACACTGTAAGAAAAAAACCAAACCACCAAACTGTTTTCTGCAAACTGAATCTTCTTTTCAGCTAAAAGATGGCTGGGAGCAACTAACAGTCCTCTAACAATATGGCAATCATTATTATTGTATTGCAAATGTAAATTAAAATGCAGCAATCTTGTAGATTGTATTCACAACTATTCTTTAATATCATTATCTACAAGCAAAATAATGCAACGCATTTTGCGAAACTGTTTTCCTTGTGTTCCACAGTCTTTTGCCCCACAAAAAACCTCTTGTTTTCATGCTAAAGCAAAAAATGAAATGCATTTGCATTGTAACTACATTTCCAACTATTTGCAGTGTTAATAAAAAAAAAAAAAATTAATGGTGACACAAGATTGGAATTCATGTTCTATATTGAAAACTGATGTAAGGAATTACGCTGAAAATGAATAGTAGTTATATCTCCTTTAAGTGTCTATCTTCACTATCTTCACTAAAGGATAAGAATTATTTAGGAAGAAATTGCTGGTTTCAGATTTGAAGTTCCTATGTGTTCTCACATTTCCAGATTCATACAGAAGAGTTTCAATGTTCAGATACATTCAGTGGAGGTATTTAATCTAACATTACATTTCAAGCCTTAAAAAATACAACACAGCATAATAAACATTTGGTTTTAACAACCCAACCAAGGACAGTGGGTTGCGGATATTCACAAAGGGTCATAAGGAAACATGAGGGGGCTTGGTTCTCTCAAATCATAACATCATTCAAGAACCACCTAAGAGAACTCCCATGTTGGTCTTACATCTTCAGAGCCAGACACTGTATTTTCCTCTGTTAAACAGGTTGAATTGTGCAGCAGAAGCATTAGGGATGAAATCACAGCCCACTCTAGCTAAATGATTTTGCAGAGAGTCTGCGCCACTTCCGCAGCAAAAGGGTCCCAGTTACGTGTGAGCAGCCACAGGCACACAGAAAACTGTGTTCTATTACCTTCTATCTTATCACCTGCTTTCATTATGAAACTGTAAAAGTAGAGTTACTGTGCTTCAATTAGTCACCTCCACATTATGTGATGGAAGGGAAAAAAAAGAGAAGTAATGCTTTTATTACTTTTCCCGATTACTACAATATTTCTTATGCCATCTAACTAAAAGAAAGGTATTAAAAGTTATCTAAATTTTGTCTCTTTTTTGAGACAAAAACCATTTCTAAATGGAACATGGGTAGTTAGAGGACAATCCAATTAAAAAGAAAAGGGAATCAAGGGAAAAAACTATATGCATTGCTCCTTATGTCCACTGCCAATTCACAGTTATATTTATGTTGGAGAGGGAGCTTGTTCAGTTTTTCTGGTTAGCTTGTTGCACTAACTTGGCTCTCTGACTAACCATACCATCAAAATGCGTCACTGAAGTAACCTAACAATGGGCAAATACATTTTTCAGTAGATTTCAAAATCCTTCCCAGATTTTCAAGTGCAGAAATACTGTTTGGAATAGCTCCTGTTATCACTCTTCCCTCCAATTGTGTTATAAACCACTTTGCAAATATTAGCTCTCCCCAGCAGCTAGTATCCTTTACTGGAATCCCATCCTTAGGCGAGGTAAGGGGATAATGGCTCTCCATTACAGCTGCTGGACTGAAAATAGCACTTTTACAACTAAAAATGCAGAATACATAAAACTGAACCCATCATGAGCATATCTATTTTAGGTGTCATATTCTATTACAGTTCACAAGTGTTTTTTCAACACAGAGTAGAATACAAAATATTTTCCCTGGAAAAAGAGAATATCTGTAGAATTTATGTGAAAATGTATTTCCCTTACAGATAGCCACACACTGTTCTACTGTTTCAGTACTGTAAATAACATTATTTTTCCCCAACAACATTTCCAGCAGGAAAATATATATAAACAATCTGTACCTCCCAAAAAGTTTATAGTCCTCTACCTCCTGGTTTTTCAACCTACAGGATTGTTACACTGGGTGCCACAAAGGGAATTCTGAAAAAAATTTAATTGTGTAACACTAACTTCTAGTCTAACATGCCAAAAACATATACAGAAAAACATCTTCAATGATCCTGCAAGTGGAAAAGAAAAAACAAAAAAACCACCATCATCACATTGCACTTACAAATTTTTCACTGGAAGGAGAATACTTCAGGTTTTCTTTCCAACTTCCTAACACAAATCATCAACTTTGAGTGAACCTTTTCTGCAGTCCCTCTTCAGCATGTCAGACTTGTGTGACAAACATGGTTAAGAATAAATAACCTCAAGTCTCCATCAGGGAACCCCTTGCATGTGCAGAATGCCTACCAAAATACAAAGCCTCACTGCTATGTTAACACATTTTATCATGCTCCCTACTGGTCCCCTGCACCTTTCATAGAGAGATCAATCATGTCTTTCATTTGCTTTAGGCAGAGATCTGATGGCAAAACCTTTCTGGCTTCACAGAAATGTATTACAGCAAAATCTGTTATTACACATTGTTTAATGGGTGTCTTGGGTGGATGGGTGTGTGGCTGTGTGTTTGTTTGTCTGTTTATAGAAGAGAAAAAAGTGTCTTCATAGTTTTGAAAATGACATATATTCATGACAGAAATGGACTGACATAACACTTGGAAAAATGCCGATCTTCTTTTCCATTGTAGCTGAAATGTTCATTAAGCAGAGAGTAAGAGCAGATAACCAAAAATGAAAGAAATCTCTGTTTCATGATTCAGTCACTGCAGTTTGAGGAACTCCTCTGCAGGTCCTTATGTCACCACAAATCATCTAGTGATGCTTGACACTGGTCATTTTCAGTTATGATGACAAAACTGAGGGACAAAGCAAGAAGGCATTAAACAGAGATTTGGGCCTTCAAATTTAGAGAGTTTGGGCCTCCTGAAATTAGTTTTAAAGCTTATGCTAATGCTTGCATACAAGGCAATACTTGAAGGCACTCAACCCAGCCTTGTCCTGCTTGCATGGAGCAGTGCCAACTGCAACAAGATATTTAATAAATAACATCAGCACTGTGTGCAAATACAGATACACCTCTAGATATATCATGATACTGCTTGGCCATCACTGGGCTGGCTCCCAAAGATCTGACTGATAAGCTCAAGCTCGTGCAAGGCTTTCTCCTAAATTCAAACTACCTCTATGATTGTGAGACTTCTGCGTTTGTAACCTTTCCCTGTCTTTCCCTATTCTTCTCTTCCCCTTGTGTAGTGGCTCTTTTTCTCTCTGGCTTCTTCTCTGGAAGTGAGAAGAAAGTGATATTCACAGAAGTAAGATTAAAGCACAGCTCAGTTCAATAAAGTTCCTGTCTCCTCCATATCTAAAATTTTCCAAAAGAATTCCAAGAGCAGTCTCTCTCATTGAAAACAAACCAAAAAAAACCAAAACTTGTCTTTGAAGTTAAAAGGAAAAAAAATACAGGAGACAGTAAAAAATGCAAACCTTCCTTAAAACTTTGTGTTTCGAATCCTTTAGCAGTTTCCTTCATATCTGTATTTTAATGAAGTAATTGAAAGGTTTAAGAAGCAATTATTTGACAGATAAAAGAATCTGAAATCCCAAACTCTGTATCACTGCTTAGTACTTCTCAGTGAGAGGGTGACACTAATACAATTGAATTTCTGAGCTCATTTAGTTTACCAGAAATAAGACACCTAGAAAAAATAATTAGGCACTTGCAATGTATTAAGGAAAGCGTTGCTTAAATCCACAAGAAATCTGTCATTTATCACCAGAAATTTATTGGACTTGTCTAAAATAGTAGAAAGCTCTACGATGGTTTGCAGTGTACTAACCACTTGCACATGCTTTCACAGTACATTTACAGCAGCTGGCATAAGCCAAACTCAAACATTCTCTCTTGGTCAGTTCGTCTGTTGATTTTTAACAAAACAATGGATTTGACATTTTCTTATGCACCCTGCTAGGTAGTTCTACCTGTGCTTTAATGTGCACTTCCAAGGCCAGCTCTAATAATCTCTCTGATCATCACCTAATCATGACTGCCACCAGCAGTTTTGGGACTGGAGTGAGAGCAAAGCAATGCCACAAAGCAATGCTGAAGAACTCTGAGATGCAGCCACAGGGCACCTCAAAGTAAAGATAAATGATCAGTTGTGGAAATGGATTCAGGAACCACTTTTCCAAAAGTTGTTAAGATGGTATCTTGAATAGCCTAATAGAAGAGTCTTCATCAGCCTTTCCTTGTTCCCCCTTCCAATAGATTCTCAGATATTGAGGCTAGCCAGCACCATTGTGACAATTTGCCTTCACTTTCTTACTTATTCAACAACATTTTATGCTGAAATTCCTGAAAAAATATAATAAATTCTAATTAAGTCACATCTTTTAAAAATACTATAAATCTTAAAAGACATTGAGAAAAAAACCTTACAAGCCTATAACAGGTGTTCAACAGATCTGTTTCAACAGATAATTACTTACTACTAAGTAATAAGTAAGCCTTAATTACTAAGCACTATGTCTTGCTTCCAGTCTAAAGTAGTCTTGTTTCAACTTTTGTTTGCTTTTGTATCTTGTGATGCTTTTGGGATTGAAGAGTGTTCACCAAACAAAAATCTCCTACCCATGCAAAATTTGCAGTATTTGCAGAAAAGGGATCAGGAATGCCTGAGGAATGTAATATGGAGGCATTTTTGTGTATATCCTATGCTTCCACACAGAACGACTTAAAATTTGTGTCTGTTAACCCACTATTTATACATATATAAAACCAATAATGCTGGACATTGTGAAAGTAGGAAGAACCAGTGAATGGTTAAAAGAAGGGAAAAGAAAGAATTTATTCTGTGCACAAGATGTGTTCAACATTCTGTTTCACTGTTCATGGCTTGTGTATTTCTGATTCTCCCTTGTGAGTACACAATGGACAGTTATTTAGAGGACACCTTGGTATACATTATGTTATCATTTAACTGCTCCTTTCATCTTCTGTACTATGCAGAACAGTAATTTGAAAGGCAGAGAATCAGTCTCACTAGAATGTTCCAGGACCATACTAATACAGCTCTAAAGAGGGCTCAGAATCAATCGAACCTGTAAAGAGATTACTTGGACAAAGGGCAACACATTTCCAATTTTATCAGAGACCAAGATTGGCAGTTGTTTCAGACAATATTTTGGTCTGTGTTTTACCGTCTTCTGAAGTAATATAAGGAAACAAGCCACCATGTTTTAAAACAAGAAAAAGAAAATTGATCACTATAAAACACCCACAACTGTCCCTGGGTCTCAGAGAATCTTTAATCAGACCCTATACACTGATAAACATAAAAGACATATATGAAATACTGTCTGACATCTAAATCTATTGGTTAACCAACGGAGCCCAAATGACAGGAGACTATAACCAAAGTCTATCACCAGTAATTCAAATCAGCATTATTTGCCAAAGTTTTGACAGGCAACACTCAAGACTGGTAGCAACCTGAAGTCAAGAAAGGCTTGAAGTCTACAAGAAGGGCACAAGCAGCATTCAACACAAGGGGAAAAACCAGAAAGAACGAGGGGGAGAAGGGAAGTAAAGACAGATCTGTAGGGGAAATTGAAAACCCAAATGTTTTCTTTTCTCAGCTGAGCAGAGGAACTATGCTCGGTGAAGGGGAAAGAAATGCAGAAGAATATTAGCAATAAGTGAACCTGGAAATATGTTTAAAGGAATTCAGAAGAATTCATCAACTCCTTCCCAGAAAACAGGGTAAGAGATAAAGAAATGCAGATTCTCCTTGGCTTTGCTAGATAGGGTGAGAGGTGTTTTGTTTTTAGAATATAGCTGGGCCTGATATCTCTTTCTTTTTAAACTTGGCATCTGTCTTTCAACCATGAAATGCCAAGTTTTTAGATTTTCTCAGTGTATAGACAGTATAGACATTCTAAACAGAGGAGAAACATAATTTCTATATATAAAAAAGTATATTTAATATGTTAGTTCCTATACATTTCTCTCTTAAAATTTTGACACATTGTTAGTTGTATCTTAATAGCTTTAACATGTACTCTCTTCATAGCATACAACTCAATTAAGAAAAGTTATACCAAGCAGTATTAAACAGTTAACAAAAGTCATTAGTTCTACACAATTTACCTTTATTAATGCAATCTTCATTTTTCATCAAGGGATGAAAATGAATCTGGATGGCAGTTTTTATTTTCCATGTAACAGTTCTGATGAATTTTAACTACATTTTTCACTTTTAACTATAATGCATTTTTCTCCCAAAAATTACAACTAATACTGGACTATTGAACAGAAAGATGTTAACATGCTTCCCGATAGAATACATTTACAGAATCAAGTTATGGAAGAAGTATAATCCATAACAAAGGACCAAACAGGGACTGAGAACCAACCCATGAGCTTGCAGAATCCCTGCTTGCAGAAACAGGCTGTGCTCAAGACATTTTGTTGATGTTACTGAACTTTGAAATGAGAAGGTTGCAGGGAACGTGATTCCCTACTGTCATCCCAAAACACAAGGACAAAACAAGACAACCTTTCCATGGCCATGCAGTGAGGAAATGACCAGCAATATATGAGAAAGGTACCTGACGACTGCAAAACAGCTGCCCCAGTCTACAATAGACATGATAGGATCTTATACAGTAAAATATATATCAAAAAGTTACTAATTAAAAAATGTTAAGGTCTTATCAAACCACTAATGAAAGTCCTTAAAAATTCAAATGAAAATCTCTCCTAATTGCCTGAGCCAAAGCTTCTCCCTCTCTTTAGGCCCCTTAAATACAGGATCAACCTTCAAGGTTACATGAAATGCTGAGAACATTGTGTTCTTCTCAAGCACAGTAATCTCTCACTTTTTGCTGCAGACCTATCACAAAATATCTAGGTTATAAAGACAAGAACATACAGAATGGCCAGAACCTGTGAGAAGATAAAATGCATGGATGAGCTGTAACATGAAACCTCCAAAGTGAACAAAGTTTCTTCTGTTTGAATATGACTGACTGAGGCCAGCAGCCAAAATAAGCAAATAATCTAACTGTGCTTTTACAGTAAATTACGTATTTTCACATTTGTAGATCCTATTACCAGATTACATCATATTTTTGAGTTAATGCTTGAAAATTCTGGCTGAAATCTACTATTGTGAGCTTACTGTCAAAAAGTCTACCTAGCTGTCCTGAAATCTTATACTGTGTTTTACAACGTATTAGAAAATGCACAGGCCACTATAAAATGGTAAATACAGTCACACAAAGGCTCATTTTTACTCAGAAAGTTAAGTATTAGAGTAAGGTATATGCTATCTAGAAAATAAAAATAAATAAACCACCATAAACACAGTGCTTGCTGCATATGTTCGTTGGGAGATGACAGAAAAGCAACTGCTTTTTAAAAAAAAGCCTGCAGTATAATTACAACAAAACAGGACTATACTAATGAAAGCATGGAATATATTCATCAGATAACATCTCACCAGGAAAGTGTGAATCAAAAGATAACCTTCAGTCGTCATACAAGCAGACTACCAGGGGTCACACAATGGGATCACAAGAACAAACTAACACAGTAGCTGCTAAAAGGTTCCCTCTAAAAAAGGATTTTTTATTAAGTGTTTGTGCAACCCATGTTATATCAGAGGAATAATATCTGTTTATAAGTACACTACTTACAGTATTCACTGGGAGTCATAGAAATTAAACATACCATAAATTCTCACCACCGGCTATGAAGTAGGGATCATAGCTGACTGAATTCAGAAAACAGCCTAATATGGGGTATTTGTGTCTACACGTTTAAAAGGATACAACTGATTTCATCTACAAAGTATATTTTCTAAGTTTTTGCCTTTGACTTAACTCTTAAAAATAGAGGTGGAGAAAACTAAAATTTCTGAGAGCTTAAAATGAGAAAAGATTGAAAGAATGGAATAAGTAATGATGATAAAATATGAAGAGACAAAGAAATAAAGCATTAAGAAAAAGACAGCAAGAGCCTATGATACTACTCAGCCAAATTAATGTTTACTGCAGGTTATGTAAACATCTGTGATTAATATAAACCCATACATATTACAGTAAAGAAGATATTAAGGTTTTAAGCATGTATACAAGAAAGTCTCCACAAAAAAACCCCAAGGACAGCAAAATACACAGGCTCATTAAAAATATATTCTGGAAAGGGGTGAAAGCACTGTCATATTATTCAGCTTATTTCAACTTCTAAGGCAGTTTGCAAGATTGAAGGCAAATCTATCATTCTTGGTTACACTGTTTATAAACAGAACAAGAGTATTTAGGGCAACATCTGCCTGAATTTACCACCAAATGTTCTTTCTAGCCCCAATTTGTAAATAAATCTCCTAAGGTTTAAAAATTAAGACAATTGACCTCCTCCAGATCTAGCTTTCAATGGTATCAGTACCCAAAAAGTACAAAAGCATAAATGTATTTTAGAACACATTTAAAAATACTTTGTTTCTTTTTCAGAATCTGTTTCAATAAATAAACAAATACTGCATTACCCCTCCTTAATTTGTATTTTATTTTTCTGCACTGATTACTTTTCATTCCTATTAAAAACCATCACTAGTTGGACTCTTTCATCCAGATTTGCTTCAAGGGAATCTAATCTTTATGTAATCTTTCTCTCTGTTGGTTAGATTTCTGACTCTAAAAGACTAGGGTATATTCTAACATTTTTATCTTCCTAGCCTTTAGACCTTACCACACAGTTCAGGTCTACTACAAGTACTTGACTATAACAATACAGCTAGTGTGCTGAGAAGGCACAGAGAAAGAGCTGCAGATTTTATGGTAGTACCATTAGACACCAGAGTTTCAAATCTCAAAGGAAGAAAAAAAACACACATAACCTCTTTTTTCCAGAAACAGGAACTCCCAGAATACTACATATATAAACACACATATAGGACTTCTGCAATTACAGTACTTTAGCTGTAAGATTACAATACGATTATAATTGTGTGTATGTATATACACACAATCACACACACACACATACATATTGTATATACCATCACTGTCAGAGGAACCAGATTGATTCTGCTGTTCTTTTTTGTCAAACACATGGAGAATCACATCTGTTTTGCCATCAAATGCACATGATGAACATAATAACAACAACAAATACAAAAACCAGTTACTTTATAAGTAGATCATCTAGGCAAACAGCAGTTTCATAAAAACAGAAAGCATTTAACATCTGAGGCATACACAGTTCCCCTAGATAATTCCCTAAGCAACAGATAAGCAGCAGCTTATCCCAGGTGTTTTTCATTTCTCCACTCTGAGGTACAAAGTAGTTGGTTTCAGAGCTTGGAGCAGAAATTCACATGGATCACTGAAGTGATTTAAAGAGTGTGTAACATTCTCTGACCCTACACATTTATCTACGACATTAAATACATCTGCCCCCTGTATGTCTCAGGATAGGACCTGCTTAGTTAGACTCCCATAATCCTACTGTTACTCTGCCTTTTCAAGCATCTGCATCACCATTTTATTCATCCTGGCAGGCAGCTCTGCAGGAATGACCAGCAGCTGCTGTCTACAGATCCTGACAGCAGATGACAACATGCTCGAACAATACATGCTGGAGATGCAAGTACTGCCTATTTCAGTATGCTTTTTACATAATTCTAAGCAAAAAAGCAGTCAGGACATGGAAGTTTCAATTATTTAAAGGGGATAAAATAACAAACTAGACAAATGAAGTCTCACTTTGCCGTCCAGAAGAGACAAAGACCTTCCAGTGCAAAGTAGAGGTCCAATCCTTTAAGAGCAGAGAGCTCAATAAATCAGGCTGCACCTATTAACAATTAAGATATTAAAAACACCTTAAAAGTATCATAAAAATAGGCTTACAGAGGGCCTTACAGATAGTAATGAGCTCTTATACGATTATTAGCTATGATATTGGTGGAGAAAGTCATAATAATACCCATCACAAAGCCAGCAGTATGGTGATAACCAGAAACATATTTACTTGAAGAAAGCACGAAGCCCTCTAAATCAATTTATAACCTGTGTGTTGTGGAAAAACAAGTTGATCAGTTTTTAAGCACAGAATAAAATATATCTTCATAAACAGAAAAGGTTTTCCTTTCTCCCACATAAAAGCCGCACAAACTCGCATGGTGCTGTAAAATACCCAAAAACCAACCCCCAAAAAGCCCCAAAAACACCTAAAAGGAAATTCCACACAGCTTTCAGTCTTCTTTCCACCGTAAAATCATAGTGTGTTGGCTCCAAAGCTGGGATCTTACACAACATAGTAGAGTCTGTGTTCTGGGATTATGTGATGTGTGAGCCTCAGTGTTGGTGGCAGAGGGCTATGCTGCGCCATGTGCCTGTGGTGGCCTGTACTGGCAGTTCCAACCACCTCCAGCAGATCCACAGCTGGTGGTGACTCTGTGAAAGCATATTTAGGGACAGGCAAAAAACACTGGACAGAGAGAGAAAGAGGGAACCAAAAGAGTTAGAAACAGCAGGGAGAACATGAAGGTCAGAGAAGGAGATGCCTTTTTAATTGGCAGTAAACTAATTTCCCCCAAGCTGAGTTTGCCTAGTTCATGACGACAACTGGTAAGTGATCTCAGAGTCTTGGTCTTTTCTCCCCCCACTCACTGAGGCAGCGGCATGAGCCAGCAGCTGGGTGGGATTTTGGTCCTCAGCCAAGGCTAACCCACTACACCTTGTCAAATGCTAACAAACACTTTCTGGTTTTACAAGAGCAACTACCAGAACAATAGTGTCCAAACACTTTTTTGGCATGAAAAGCTTTTATGTTCCAGACGCAACAACGTATTTCATCACAAAGCCTGTTCACGACCTAATTTTCGAATTTTGTCTGTAGAGAGCTGCCAGGAGATGTATCCCCAAGAACACTGAGCCAGTTAGCTAAGGGTAAGCTTGACTCTAAAACTGCAGATTGCACCAGCACAATACTCACTGGGAACACACCTTGGGTTTACTAAGCTACAGAAGATTGTGATCAATAGGTATATCTGAATAAAGAATTAAATTTCTCGTGGTGTAATTAAACCAAAGTACAATCCACTGAGTACCTGGTTGATACAACAGGCTTAGTGAAAAAATGATGATGCAACACTCATTTTAGATGCAAGAATAAATTTAATCTAAGTTAGTAAAAAAATGTAACTGATATATGCAGTCTGTATCTTTTTCAATATGCCTTGAGTGATGGCTTCCTCATCATGAAAATATGCAAATCTATAGAGCATTCTTCAGACACAGAATTCAGCAACACAAAAGGGATAGATAAAAAACGAACAATTGTTCCTTAATTCTTTAAAAAACAGATTTTCACTCAGGCAAGCTTCAGAAGTATTGGTATTTTAACATGTCAGAAACAGGAGAAAGCAAAAATCCTTTAATGTTTATTTGCATTCAGTGCTCTAGACCTGCTAAAGCGATTGTTGCATAACAGCCATCAAAAGTCTTTTAAATAACTCACAAAACCAAAACCAAACCACCCTTAAAATATGCCACACTCTTTCCTTTCCAACACAGGATAGCTGTATGTTTTCTGGAGCTAATCTGACTATAGAATATGTAAGGATATCAAGAAGAAATGTAGATTTGAGGAGCAATCAGGTGTACACAGACTTAATATTTCTTTTTATTTTTTTTTAATTTGAGTCTAAAACAGAGAGCAGTTATGTCCAAAAATCAGGTTTCACTTTTATTTTTAAGATGTTGCAGTTAATGTACATCAGAAAGCATCAACAAAGTAACTTAGGCTAGTGGGAACAGAATGATGATAAGGGCCTTTGTATCTCTTGAAAACTCTAACAAAAATGCAAATGGGAAGAATAGTAGACATTGACCAGAGCAGAGGATGGAAAAACAGAACAAGTTACACAGACATGGCATCAAAAGGAGAAGAAATGCCAATATACAACATGAGCTCTATACAACATCATGATTCCTTCTCACTACTAAAACCCAGTGTCTAATCTTTTCACAGAGTGGTAAGGGAAGAAGAAAACAAGCAGTTTGGTGATCTAGGTGTAATCAAATACTCTGCATTAAACTGATCATACCATTTTCCAACAAATGATCATACTGTTTTCCAACAAATCTTTCGAAAGTCTAAATGAGAGAAGAGTAGAAAATAACTTCTACAGAAACCACCATCAGAAATCGTAGTCGAGATTCAATGCTTAAATCTAACCCTTTTCCCTACTTGAGAAAAGACCAAGGAGAAACATGCTGTTTGATGCAAAGCAATGTTCCTTGTCTCCATAGTGGATTGGGTATTAACAGTAAACTGTAGCATGAGAGGGGCAGGGAGAAAAAAGGCAGTAAAAGGAACTTGGGTTAATACTGAAATAGATTTCCTAGTGAGGTTATGGGATGTCCCTCACAGGCGGTTTGTAAAAAGAACTTAAGCAGAAATTTATCTGGAATAACATAGGAATTGATCTTGAAAGCATGAACTAAGTGATCTTTTAAGGCCTGTACAGTCCTGATTTTTCCAAGTGTTAATGTTGAGAGCTTCCACTGTTAAGGCCAATAGCTATCAATACAGGTGATCATCTTTGTCATGGAAGAAGGGATAGTACATATTTAGCATCCTGGCTATTTATATAGGAAATAGCCAAAGTATATTGTTTTGGTTTTTTTTTTTTTAATATAGCCAATTCATAGCCTAAGTTGCTGTTGTTTTTACACATGCAGCTTTCAGAAGACAGACCACATATGGTATGCTGACCATAAATGACATTTAAATACAGCTAAAGGGATTTAAGGACCTAAAAAACCCATTCTGAAATATATTCTGTTTGGTGACACATGACATTGAATGTTATCTTCAGGTTTGGACATAATCTTTTCAATGAAGCTACCAACCATCTACAGATGTTGGGGAAAGCAGAAACGCAGCTCATGCTGGAAACATAGTCTAGTTGAAGTAAACAGGAACTACGAAGAGAAAAATGAGTGAAAAATAAGAAACAACCTGCCAGCATTCAAGAAAACCACTATGAGGAATGTGGCTATGAGCTTTCCCTCATATTTACTGGGCCTCGAGGGAAAGACTAGGAGGAATGGGATTCAAACTGCAGCAAGGCTACTTTGCTCACACATTAGAAAGAGGCCTTTCAACTACACATATAGTGAAAAAAATATGTCATTAAATAGGATATGCTAAGACTGTTCTATTCAGGAGACATTCTTCTTTTCTTCTTTTAAGAAGACATTTCTTCTTTTAAGAACTTATTGCATTCTTAAATTTGCAGAAGGGGTGGTCTAAGGAGACTTAAGAAGGCCTCAGTGAACGGAATCATTTAAGGTCAGATGACCTGCACACAGTTGTATTCTTGTGTCTTAAACTCAGCCATTTAAAATTTATGTAGCCGTATTAAAAGGAAAAAACAGAAATTAAATATATTTTAACAGTGAACTAGGTTAAAAAATCATCATTTAAAAAATGTCTGAGGGCTCATCACAAAATAATTTATATGTAGAAATCTCTACTTTTATACAGATGCAGTTTAATAAAACTTCTGAATTTTAAGTAGTATTATCAATTAAAAAAAAAAAAAAAAAGAAGATGATCAAACCAAACCCCTCAAACCTGTGAATGAGTGTTATAAGACTGCTAGTATCTGGAAAAACACCATATTCCTTCTGGAGGACTTCCAGTAACCTTGGAGATTTTTAAACTGCTCAAACCCAAAAGTCAGCAATAAAAAACTGGTTCTAACTCAAAGACTATATTTGTTTGACTCTAAAATACAAAGATAGGTCAAAACATTCATGGTTTCCCAGAGGAATGCCTTTCATGTACTAAGAAGTTCTGTATCTACTCTTGAAGAAATCAAAGCTTTTACACATGAGGCAGAACAAAGTGTCCCTCTCCCTTCAATTTGTCCTCCTGAAGACCACTACAAAACTCTTGCTCAGAGGCACTAAACTTTTGTTTTCTAACTCCCACTGCTTTTTTGGTCCTGTTTATCGACTCTTTTGTAAAGGGGAGAAATCCAAAGTTTCCTTTTTAAAATTATCCCAAGGACAGACAACATGCGGCATCTCATTCATAACCAAATGGCAAAAGGTCTGTAATACTACATCACCCACAAGAGCTCAAGCTCTCTGGCATGTGGCAGCAGCCATACCTTCCAACACATTCTGCCAGTAAGACACCAGAGGTCTAAGGTGAACCAGTATGATATCAAGGGCAAGCAGCAGCCTTCCAGGTGTTGAGATTACACCCCTCAGAGATGTTCTTGCAGCTCATGTTCAGAGAGGGACTATTAAATTCAGCTAAAGAGGGGTGGGAAATGTCCATTGCAGCAGGGATACAGGGAAATTGCACTTAGGAACTCATCACTATAATCTCCCCATTTCACCAATTTTTCCACTCTTCTTAGGTGTTAGTGTTATTCTCACTCAGGGTTCATAATGACACACTATTTTGAGTTTCTTCCATTCAGTTCTTTTATAAACAGACTGCCAATGAATAAAGGTTTCAGCCATTTTTTCCACATTTTCAGGGTGATGTAAAAGCATCACAGTGTGACTGTTATCATGGAACACAGAGCACTCAAATCATACAGAAAAGAGCCTTCATGTACTTTGGCATGTTCCAAATCAATGACCAACAATTGCAGGCAAGGTCTGGACATTTTAATAGGTACTCTAGTAAAACATTCAGCTCAGGTAGGTAGAATCTGGATTTCTATCTAACTAATACGTTTCTTTTGCTGGCATGGTTACTGTCAGAGGGCACATTTCTTGGCTCATTCATCTGACACAGGAATGGATTCGGACTGCATTATACACATTCCACTTTATTAAAAAAGCAGATGCTTTCTGTAAAAGTCAATTTTAACAGTTTGGTGAAACTGCTAAAAATACTAGCAGGAATTCAGCCTATCCAAACACATTCCTTATTAACAGAGCCTATTGAAAGTGAACTTCACTACAACCAAAATAAACATTCAGAAAGAAACTTCCACAGGCTTAACTCAACTTAAGCCACTTTAATTATGAACAACAATAAGCCTCAGATTTCTTACCCTCTCATCATTTCAGCACATTCTGAATGTATACAAACACTGAACTTTGACAGCAAATCAGGTCTGCACTATGCAAGTAAAAGTCACAGCTACAGAAAAGGGCCACATTATAGAAAGAAACCAGACCTTGTCTTTCTTTAGGTCTAAGAGAACCTTTGTGAAACAGCACTAATAGATTTTGCAGTATTGCCATATTTTTGTAACGTAGTATGGTTTGAACAACAGCTAAATGGCATTTTGCCACCTCTGTACCGTGAGTTTTGAACAACTTACGTAAGAATGTATAGATCACACTCATGGACACAATCCTTTACGTGAGCGTTCACCAAATATTTTCAGAAGACCTGATTCCTCTAAACTAGATGATATTTCAATCATCTGTTACAAGTTTGTCCATGACAACGTAATGCAAGAGCCTTCAGAGGCCCCACAGAAGTGGGATGTTGGTACTGCAAAGTCTGTCTGTGCGAAGGCCCCACTCCAGCAGCCCCCAGGCTAAAAAGGGAGGTGGCAGAACCAGAAGCAGCCACAAGAGAGAGTATGGGCTGGTCAGTGACACATCACCAGCATCTAATTCCTTGTCATCCTTGACTGAACTGATATCAAGACAGATTATAACTTGTGCAGTGGGTAGAACAGCAGTAGAAGGAAGCAGAAAAGCATCTCTTGAAGACAAACATTTGAATTGTCTCAACCAGGAACCTAATTTAGCCTCCTTCCCTGAATCACCTTCAAAAATATGGAAGCATCTTTTTCCACTCAGTATAGTAGGAGTCCAAGAAGATGAGCTGATGAGGCTGATGCACAGCAAGCCAATATGCAGACTTAAGTATATGACTACAAAATTCCTACCTGTACCTTTCCATCTTCGAAGATGTTCTCCTTTTGCTTCTTAAGCCCATTCTTCTGCACTTTCTTAAGAACAAAAGGAACACAAGCCATTGTTCGAAAGGGCTCACCTGAAAGATCATGCTACTTAAAACTTGCATTGTGCCATTACTCATCCTGATTTATTTGGCCTCCAGAATTATCTCACTTTTAAACTTATCTGATAATATGCACAAGCAGACAAATATTTGAATACTAATAGGTAGCTTGCATGTAATATTTAAAGATACCATATTTAAATGTCATCCCTTGAAAGAAAGAAAGCTACTGTAAAGACCTCAAATTTTGAAAGCAATTAAATATTGATAAAAAATTAGTTGAAATGGAAAGCTATTAATGAAGATTAGATTCTCAAGGTCACATGTGAAGACACAAAATTATTCTGTAACTGTTCACAGGCAAATATCATCACTGTCTGACTGAAGTATTGCTTCAGTGAAAGAGATTAGGAAGACGGTGCAGAAAAAAATATTACAAAGAGCAGCTGAGACACCACATTCTGTGTGTCCTAGGAACATTTTTTTGGCTTACAGAGAACAGGAAATTAAACACACCAATGAATCAGATAAAACTGAGAACCACTGGGATAAAATAAGTATCACTTTACAAGAATGGTTTATTTGCTGTGTTCCATTTTGCATCACTAATTGAAAGAATTTTTACTGTTCTCTGTGAATCTCAACATGCAAAATGCAAAAGATTCATGGTTTCTTTAAAAATTGAATATTTTAATATGAGAGATGGTATTCCAGGAAGGGCTACTGTAAACCAGTCCGACTCTAGTACATTCTGCTGAAGAAGAGAAGAAATTGCATATTGCAAGAATTTATAGTTTTTAAAGTAATTTGAAACTCTTCCCAGCACATATTTTCAAGCTTCCTCCCAGCCTTCTCCCCCTGCCCCATTGCCATTATAGCAAAACACTTTAATATGCTATTAATAAACTAGCAGTGAATCTTAAGGAGTTCCACACAAACTCATGAAGCCTGAAATGCAGCTTTTACTTGGGGCAATTTAGGTAAGGCTGCAACTACTGTGTTGCCTTAGAATAATTTTGCAAGCAATTGCTCCCTGAACTTTGAGAGGAATGAATTCAAAAAGATTTTTCCAAGTAATTGTAAATCCTTTGAACTTCATTGGTAGCTCTGTTTTTCTTCATGTCACCAATGTCAAGAATACAAAGTGCCCAGGCATTCTGTGCATGGTCACCTTCTAAAATACAACAGTATATTTAGGAAATTAGAAATATTTTTTTGTGGATAAAGAGTGACAGGAATATACATAGTTGTACAGTACTGTTTTTTGCTGAAAATTTGACTAGATATTTTAGTTACTCATTTTTTTCTCCCAGTAAAAAAACAACACTATCTAAATCTACAGATTTCTGCACAGATCAACAGGACTTACTCAGAAGGATGACAATAAAAATAAAACAATTTTCATTTCCAACCCACAGTCCCGTTACTCAAAGAGCTGCACTCATGTCTCTAGATGCTGAGGTAGGCACACAGAGTCACACTTCTCTGGCCTGCTGCTACTTGGCTTCTGCATAGTTGAAGGAGAAGGCCCAGTGCTGTGCTCAAGACACTGAAGCAATTCTGCTGACAGCTCTGGTTCTGCACCACAGCTACACCCGCCTGCTGCTGCTGTGCTTTGCTTCTGGCTGCAGCATTACACCAGCTAAAATCCAGACAGGTGTCTTAGCAGGCAAACTCACACTATGGAACCACTAAGCACAGCCTAAGCCCTTTTTTTCAAGCTTTCAGTAAACTGCAGGAAAAGCCTGTGGCAATGGCACTGAGCTATCCAGCTGAAAACTACTCAACATAAAGCTCTGTATTTGCTGTGTGTGTATACTGGACGATATATTATATTAGATCTAAGTTTTTTTAGACCTAAAAAATAATATGCCATGATTTGGCATGGTAATTAGGGCAATGATGTAATAGGTGGCTGTGACTGCAAGATTCAGTCTAAAAGCTCACTCTTTCCACAATTAAAATTGGAGGGGGATGGGGGTATGTTTTTAAATGCTAAATATCAGTGGTTTGTTATTAATTATAGACATGTAATCAAGATTTGTGACCACAGAAAGGGGTTTTCTGTTAAGGAAACTTCCCAGTCTGACCACTCACGAGACTCTGGCAGTCACAGTCCCCCTGTCAGAGACTGTCGCTGCTGGGACCGCAGCCCCTTCGCAAGCAGGGGCTGCACTGAGCCCACGGCAGCCCCGCTCGAGTCCCTGCTCACTCCACTCCCACTCGGACGAGGCTTCCCAGGGCAGAGTCTCAGATGCCTCATTCCACGGAACAATTTATTCACAGTGCAGTAACACAGGAACAGCCCGAGCTGGTGCCTCCGAGGAGGATCCCGAGCAAAGGAGACCCTCGCGGTCCAAGCTGCGTGCAAGTCTCAATTCTCCCAAATCTCGTTCTTCCTCCGGAGCCCTCGGCTCCTGCTGTGTCTCCAGTGCCCATTCCTCTGGCCGGTGCTACCACTCTTCATGCACTTGGTTATGCAAAGGGTTGGCAGGTCATGGCCTCTTGTCTCTGTGGGCTCTCACCCAGAACTCCCTCAGCATCTCAATCTGTACCCTGAACTGCAGCTTGCAGAGCGAGCTACCTGCCCCAGGTGTGTTCCTCCACATTTCCCACAGTTTTAGGCTTGACACAGGTCCTCCAGGCATCCAGGTACACAGACTGAACATATCTATTAAAATCACAGTGACTCCTTATAACAATTGCAGATACTAAATAAATCTAGATCTGTTTAACTAAAACTTCCTTATTATATAATAGAATTTCAGTCATACTAAACACAAAATATGATAAGAAAAACAAAGTAAATTATGTGTGCTTTTTGAAAGTTTGGAGTGATTACTTTTAATCTCTAAATACAATGAAGAAAATTCCCTCAAAGGGCAAAAAATAATATTATATTAGCAAATATTTGCAATTATTAAATCAGTTATTTTTGATTTTTTTTTTTTGCAGAGCTGGTATCACCACTGCCCTATAGAGAATTAATAGCTGAAAAACATGGGCTATACATTGCATTTCTAAAAGCCCATTGTTTTCAGTGGAAATGACATTAAACTTCCCCAGTAACCACTTAATTTTTAATTTATTTCTTAAATAACTGTCTCACTGCCAACCCCCCAAAACATTAATCTAGAGATAGGAAGAGCCTCTCAATGATATGCTAACCACACGGATACCCTGAATTACAGGCTGCAACAAACTGCAGAACATAATGAGAGGAAAACCTGGTCTTTGTTTCCATGCACAGAAAGCTGATTTAATCCCATGGTGGCTTCTAGAGGTGTGGAGCACAACTGAAAGTTTTGTGGCTGGTACAGGTGAAGGTGCCTGTCCACATGCACAGGCATACTTTGGCAGCAGAAGAGAACACTACCACCCACGGGAAGAGCAGTACGGGTTAGTCACTACCAAGACTTTGCTGTGCTGTGTGGTGCCCAGACGAATAAATTTTAAAACCTAGGTAACACAAGTCTCTTCCATAGGCTAGGACATGTTTTCACAGCAAACAACACTCCACCTCAGAAGCAGTTCTCAGGAATAACTTTGTCAATCCCAAGCTTGCAGAGATGTCAGCTCAGGTGTCAGTTCAGGCTGAACCTCAAGAGCCATGGAGAAGACAACTACAATGTGCTTCACACGGAATCTATCAATTTGGTGTGTAATGTAAGTTAGTAATGACTCAGTTAGACTCTTTTAATTTTTCTATTCTCAAACATGCAACAGCTATTTGCATCTGGCTAGATGTTTTTTTGACACTGAATGAATTTTATCATTCCTATTTTGTGTAAGAGCACTCCCTTACCACTGCATCATGCTGTCACTGAATATCACTACTAAGGCAGAATAAAAACTAATGATTTTAACAAGTTGTATCAGGTCCTGCTGTGGATGGGCTCCCCTATACCTAATGTCAGAGCTTTGCACTGCTACAGCTAAAGCACACTTCCAGTGCCCTGTGAGGCTGCAACAAACATATGCCACCAATCATTTTTGAGCAAATCAAATTTAATGCAAAAGTAGCCACATAAAAATTTTCCAGAACAATCTCCCAGATTCCAGACCAGGTGTCCTCCCTTTAAAATCATCCATAGCTATGATCCAGCTCTGTGAGGGTCATTTGGGCTGATGCTGCAAGAAAGTGCTAGTTTAAAAACAAAACTGGTCAAACAAATTTTTCATGTGAAGAAGCTGAAGAGTTTTTAAGAGTCTATTGGGCAATGTAATGTAAAGACATAATGTCATTAAAAGAAAAAAATACTTCATTTAATTCAGAAAATATGTATTACATTGATTTTTTTAAAACCCAGAAGTTTTTTTTTTCAAAAAATACAAACTTACAAGCTGGAGAGTTTGACTATTGTTTGAGCTAAAGCAATGGTAAAATACTACAGTATTCAGTTTACGATAGCTATAAAATCATCTCACAGTAAAAATGAAAGGACAAATGGTATAAATAGGAATCTATTTATTTGATAATAAGCATGGACTTACTGTACTAGCATGTTTATGTTGACAGACAATGTAGGTGTCAGCAGCAGACCTAATGTATTTATGCATCACAAAGGTTTTTCACATAGGAATATAACTGTATTTCACCATAATGAACTCCATTTAAGTTCATCTAAAGATATTAACTTCAGCAATTAATTGTAGCTTCATCTTGCACTAGTTCCTGTTGTATTCATTATATGTGCTCTCACTTAATTGGATTCTTTCTATGCTCACCAGTTGTCTTTCCTGTCCTGAGGCTACTCTCTCAGTTTCAAATTTTTGCTTCAGATTACTGCTTCTTCTCCTCACCCTTGACTGCTTTCAGTGTTATTTCTGGTCAGATTCTATTGCAGATATTTAACTTCACCAGATTTTACTCTATTAAGACAGGTACCTGACAAATCATTTGTTCTTCCATTTATTTCTACCCACTCACATTTTTTATTCTTTTTATGCATACTCCTTTTTCTTTTCCTTTTCTGTTAATAGTACAGATATAATTAAAACTGAAATATCAGGGAGAAAAAAGATAAAAAATGAGAGTCAATTGAATAGTGTTGCTGAAAACATCAGTCATGTCCCTGCCCAACACCCACCAGTCACAGGCAAGTCACCCACATGGAATTGTGAGAGAACATTGTTTGGCATCAGTGTTCTAATGAAGAAATTGTATGTTAGATGGACCATATCACATCAATTCCCATTGCAAGTCTGAAAATCTGCATGTGGAGCTCCTGCACGCAGCACTGTCTTCAGGCTCTCCTAAAACAGAGAATTCTTTGTTGTTTGTTTGATCTCCAGTCTTTTCATGGTGTGCTGAGCCAGTGTGTATTTTGGCCAGCACAGTGACTTCAAGCACCATTACAGCTGCTGCAAATCCCCTAAAATTTAGTAACTTCATTTATGGTGGAGAAAGAGAAAATAAATTTTCATATATGAACATAGATTTTATTAAGGTAATGAAAAGTACCCGAACTAAAATTCTTTTTTTCTTAATTCAGATTTGATACTTGATAGTTCTACTGCCTGAAAACATTTTTAAATCCCATATAGAGTTATTTGCAATGTCTTATTTTTAACTTATGGTTCCATATTCCCACAGACCAAAGTTCTTATTTGTGAAGAAAGTAGACTAAGATATGAGGCACTGAATAAATACTGAATAAATTTTCAGCCCCAGCTGTAATCATTCCCAATCTCCTGTTGATGCTTACTGACAAAATGTTGAAGATAATATAATTCATAGATTATAGCAGAATTAATAACATAATCCTTATAATAAGGTAAGTATTAAAATATATGATTAACTCTCTACCAGAAGATAGGAGAGCAAAGAAAAGAATCCACAGGGAATAGCTGAAGAGAGGTTACAGATTATGGTAACTGAGAAACACAAAACACCATATGAAACAACTGATCATTCCACAACATCAATGGAAAGTAGCAAGAGAATGACACTGATCTAAGTTTCCAGATTGCTGGGAAAGTAAGCCTATAGATAAACAATTTCACAGAATCATAGTATAGTTAGAGATCATCTAGTCTGGAGATCATCTAGACCAACACAACTGCCAAGGCAGGGTCACCTAGAGCAGGTTCCACAGGAACATGTCTGGGTGGGGTTTGAATGTCTCCAGAGAGGGAGATTCCACGACCTCCCTGGGCAGCCTGTTCCAGTACTCTGCCACCCTCAACGTAAAGAAGTTGAGGCGGAACTTCTTCTGTTTCCATGTATGGCCATTGCTCCTCATCCTGTCACTGGGCACCACTGAAAAGAGTCTGGCGCCATCCTCTTGGCACCTGCCCTTGAGATACTTACATTCACTAATGAGATCCCCACTCAGTCTTCTCTTCTCTGGACTAAACAACCCAAAAGCCAACTCACACCTCCACCAAACCTTTCCCACAAGCAAACAAGCAACGACCAAAACAAACCAAACCCCCACCACTCTCTTCCTCTTCATGTTCCAAACTCATTATAATTTATCTTCTGGTAAAACATCAATTTCAAGTAGTAAGACTGCCAACTGCAGTCAAACGTTGATAGCCTAGAAGGTAGGGATGCCATGCTTTAAAATATATCAGTAGTGTTCACGCATTTTACATACTGTGGGACATCTTACAAAGGTAGATGAATACTGGTTGAGTACTCACAGTTACATTCAGGGTCTACTTATGCTACTGTACACCTTACAAATGAAACTCAAATCATGTTTCACACATAACAAGTAACAGGGAGTTTTTGAAGAAAAAGCAGAAAAATCAGATTAAAAGAACCACAAAACAAAACCCAGCAGTAGAGGTTAATGTCCCAGTGTAGGTTATAAAAGAGGCCTGAGATATTGTCAAGCCATAGTTCATCCTGTGAGCAAATCTGTGACAAATATTTTTCCCTTCTCATAGGTGGCTGAGAATATGCAGCAACAGCTCTATCTATTTCCTGTGCTGTGTAGCTCCTGCAGTTCCTCCATGGAGGGTTCTTATCTTCCTTCACAACCTGCTCCGGCTCCCAAATTTCCTTTCTTTTTCTCTGAATTCACTCATCAGTTTCCTCTGAGGCATTACAGTCTTGTTGCCTGGCTTGAATTATCAAGTAATTTGCTATTAGTAAACCAGAGGGAAGAGAGGGGATGTGTTGGGGGAAAAAGAGGTATGATATGTATCTTTATGTACAAAGGAGACATCTGGAGGCAGAAGGCAAGGGGTTGAAGGGATTCAGCTTGTGAGTGATAAAGAGTCAGAGGATAGAAATTCATATTGTTTATGAACATGGGAATGGACTCTTGATACTTATAATCATATTTAGTAGATGATTAAAATTACTTTTTTCAACACCATATTTATTAACCTACACCACGTTATTCCCAGCAAGTACAATGGAGAAATTCACCATTTTTCAGTATGCCTTATGAGAATAAGTTGATAATTGTCTCTTTCATAAAGAAAGAACTATGGCACAGAAATTAACCCTAAGTTTCATATTAATATTGGTTATAAGTCTATTTCATGCTTGCAAATACTTAGGTGACTCTGCTGGTTTCAGTGGCTGCAGTTAAACCACAGCAGTCACTCATTATGTGCTATCCTTTGTTACTTTTAAGAATTCCTAAGTACTACACATTTCCTGTATCCAGGTAAAAAAAATACTTGGATATAACACTGGAAATTGCATGGTATGCACTGGCTGAGGCAATCAAATTAAGCTGGTATGGTCAACCTACACACTTGACACATTTTTAAACATGAGTATACTTCACAGTATTGCCAACAAATAGTATCCAAAGATTTGGCTCTGCCTTTAAAACCATAATTTTTTTCTTGTTGCAACAATAAGAACAAAAGCAACCATCAAGCAATTAAAAACTTAAAATAGCTTTCTGATTTGCAGTATGTGATGGAGACGATCATCTTCACTTACATTTAACAGCTTAGAAAAACAGGCAGACTGCTCTTTCAGTAAGTTCTACTAAATCTTTACTAACTGGAGCTCACAGTTGTTATCTGGTTCGTACTTCCTTTATTATTGGTAGATAAAGACAAATGTACACAAGTATACGTGTATATGCCATTTAAAACCACAGAGCATTCAACTCAGTGAAGACACACCTATTTACATTTGTTATTTTCCTGCTCATTTTCCATTCTCTTCATAAGGATTAAAAATTCTATTAAGTGTAAGTTTATAGTAAAAAGGAGTAATCATTTTCTGTTACAAAACTGCACTCTTTCTAGATCTAAGCTTATTTGTACAGTATCTCTGTACTACTGCTTAATATGATCTGAAGTTAATATGATCATTCAGATGACACTGGAATGTCATTATATGATAATTAGTGCTGAATGCCTTCTTTCTATTTATATTTCACAGAAAAATAAATAGATATGGGAACAGTTTTCATTAAGAAGGTTCCACTTGACTCCTAACGATTAATTGAAGCCAGCAGAACAGATCTTCTGCAGCGTTACCTAGTGAAAATGTTCCTCTGTTTTCTCGAGAGAGGATAAGGCATTAATTTAAAGATTATAGGAGTTAAAACAATATTGAATGACAAATGGTGTAAGTTAAGGCCAATATTTGAAATAGCATCTACAGCTTTCTTACATTTTTCTGTGAATTCTTAGGCTATTGTAGCAGCATCATAAGATTGCTTTCTCCTAAAATGATAATATTGGCAGGTTGTGAATAACTAATTTGAAATGGAGGAAAGTGAAAAATCTAAAATTATATTCTAGTAATTGGGAGGACATTAGAACTGAAACTCCTTTCACATTTGCTAAGGATACATTTGCAACTACAAGTATCACTAGGCTGTGCAGTGGATATGCAACTGACAGCTAAGGTAGATTTTCTGGGGAATTTGTGTATTTTAAGGCTGTTAGAATTCACGCAAAATAGCAGGCTTTCTCAGGCATCCATTTCAATAAATCTTAAAATACACTGAAAAGGGTTTTTTTCAATTTGTAAGCAATAAAAAGTTATGCTAGAGGGAAGACTTACTCAAAAGAATACAGTATTCCAAAGAAACAACTACTTTTTAAAATTAATCATCAGGTTAACATCACAATTTAAGAACTAGTATTATGGCTTCCTTATTGTCACAGCTACATGATCCACCCTGTGGATGACGAGCTTAAACCTACACTGATAAAAGCCCACATTTACAGTAGGAAAACCAGGAATTGTTATTCAACCTCACAGACGTCTATTTTGTAGAGGTCTCCATATTTACTTTATCCGATCTGAAATTTAAATAGAATTGTTCAGAATAAAACTAGAAAATGATTGAGCAATTAAATTATTACTTCCTGTGAAGACAGAAAAATATAGTTATTCTGTAAAGCAAGGACTTACATTGTTTTAGTATAGCACGTTTGGAGTAAAGGTCTTTCATTATGCTTGCAGACCAACTGATAGAAGAAAGAAATTATTTAAACAACGTAACCATAACCATAGTCTCTTCCTGAAGGAGGAAAAGAAGATACGCTGTTTCACATGAGGTTTCCACAAACATGTATTTTAACAGATGATACAAGGAATTTTAGCAGGTAGCACTGAAAGAAAATCTATCAAATGGTCTCCTGCTGAATTCATGAAAGGTGACTAAGTATCATACATTTAATGTCTTTAGTGTTCTGACAAACAAAAGTATTTTTATCTGCACTTCTATCTCCACTTTGCCATCTGACTTTGACACAGTATTGGAAGGATTAGGAAAGATTCATAGTGTATGTAAAAATACAGCTGTTTGGCTAAATGGTTTTTTATCTTCACTGTACTACTTAGCAGTAAACAATCCCAGGTTTTTAGATAATAGCAGTAAAAATTACCAGTATATTTATATTTATTCTTCATGCTGAAGCAAGCTCTCTAATTGAACTTAAGATGCCAGAAGGTTACACATGGAGATAACTACAAGGCTGATTTCAGAAGCATGACCCATGATGTAAGTAATGTTCCTTGAACATCAGATGAGACAGAGCTACATGCTAGAGGAGGACTTGGAAAAGCCTGGAATCCAGTCAATGGCATGTCGAGCCTAGCACCCAAAAAAAGGGATTTGCCAAATCCCCTGTCTGTCATACATATGGTCTTAAGCACAGACTGCATTATAAAGTTCAGCGTCCCTGTAAAGGTAAGCCAGAAAAACTTTTCAGCTCAAAATACAAGTTCAGTATTTTCTCTGCTTTATTTACTTAAAATTGATTTCTGCACCTCAAACAGCTTTAAGTAGGATGCATGTTACAACTACAGGTTAGCAAATATGCAGTAGCACTACTAATGTGTTTAAAAATTTTGAAAATTTCCAGTAAGAGTTTGAAGAGCATTATATCATTTCAAGGAACTTTATCGGATTCCTCTACTCAACTCTGTTGTTTTTATTATACCCAACTCTCACTGTCAAAATTCCTCCAGCTTTTTTATCTGGCACAATTGTACTCTGCACAGCAGAGGCCTCTACAGTAATGCTGAAAGCATACAAATGGATGACTTTGAGAACAAATCAGGCTGTACTATCCACACAAATACAGTATTACCTAAGCAAATTGCATTTAACTGCTTAGGAACTGATGCAAGGTAGACATTGCACTGGAAATACAGATGAAGTCTACAAAATAGGAACAATTGCATACACTCCAGATTCAGAAGGAGTAACACCAGCTTTTATAATTCCTGATAATTAGTTTTTCTGTAAGAATTGGCATATGACAGACTTGTCTCTAAATATCAGTTCATTATAGGTGGATTTCATCCAACACAAATTGTAACACCATAGTAACTAATTCTCCTTAGGTAAGGAAACAGAACTGTTAACAGAATATGAAGCATACAAACACCTTAAAAACAAAGTCTTCATTTCTCCCCATGGGTATATCACACAGAGTATTTTTTTCATATGAACATTTTTTAAATTTAAAAATAAAAACAATTTATCTTCAAAGAAAGATAAATTAAAAAAAAATTCAGAGATAAAGCACAACAGTTCAGCATTCAGAAAGACTGTCAATAAAGTTTTTCATTTTATAAACAAAATAGAACAAGATGCAAGGAAAACAATTCTACTTTCTAAAATATACATTTACATTGCTTCTAGATGAAAAACCCCGTCAATGCAATTCAACAGTAAAAAAGCTACCAGGAAGATGATGTTCTTTAGAGACTATATTCTTCTAAAATGGGAATATATTAAGGATAATTTGTACATATTAAGTGCTACAGGTTTATACTATTTATCAGTAATTCTCAGAAAACTTATGTTCAGCAATATATGATGTATTCTCTGTCTGACAGCAACTTACTTTTATCCCTGTCTTAAGAACAAGAAGCTCCCAACGCCTTCCCACAAGAAACAGTCATCATTCAAAGCTGCAAAGAGAACAGACATGAAGGGCTATATTCGCTGCCTAAAATGCAACAGCTGCTGGAGTGCTTTGCCTATACAGAGAAATCTGACCATAGAGCAGACAATTATCCAAACTCTATTTCTGTAGAAATAGCTAATCCGTAAGAATTGAAATGATACATAAATTGCAAAAATGGCCCTTAAACTTTGTTATCACTTTCATAATCTCTGAAAAAAGACTGTTTTAAAAGTTTCTCCTCTAACACTCCAGACACAATGTTTCTTACAGATCCTACCCACCGAAGACTTACAGGGCTGTAGGACAGTAGCTGCATCATGACTATTGAAACCTTTATGGCTCTGAAGTTTCTGCTCTAATCTGGTGTTGGCTTTGTAAGAATCTTATCCTTATTCTTCCCAGTTATGTCTTCCTGTCACTGTTTTGCCTTTAGAAGTTTTAGGCCATACCTTGTCTCTCCTTAGCCTACATGATTTTTGATAAAAGATACAGTTGTTCATAGTGACGCTCATGTATTCAAGAAGTAACAGCAACACAAGTATTCTGCAGGTCTTCACTACTGAGAACTGCTGTAACAGAAAGAAGATTTTATTGCCTCTAAATTCGGTGAGCAGGAAGAAGGAGAAGAAACCACAAAAAAGTTCCCCACTAATACAAAACATCTTCAAGTAGCAGACAAAAATATATCAGAAGATGCCTTTTATATAACATCAAACCACTCTATCTGGTTTTATGTAATGAGAAGTTCAGATAACCTAGATGCACATGATAGCTTAAGAACAACTGGTTCACAGTAAATGAATCAAGATCTTACAAGAATATTCTAGTTGTCTGATAATCAAGCTTTATCCCTTTTTTAATTTAAAATTAGCTGTTTCCCTTTCCAAATCAAAGTATGCTGGTATCTTATTAATGGCACATATTCACTGAATTGCTCTATATATATACAGAGAAGATGAAGCTTAGCTGAAGGGGTATCACAGACAGCAAATTACCTGTAAATGTGGCCTTTTTATGCTGCACTTACTGGAAGCTTTTCTGTGTAATGATCTGTTTCTGCACAGTGTTAAAAAGTGTGGTTTGCAGTATCCTAATGTTCAAAGGTACCATCCCATAGAGACAATACATTATTCAAATCAGAATACAATCTCAGGATTATTTCTTTAATTCTGTGCCATGCTCTGTTTGTTAGCTTTTAAACCTCCTCCCATAGGTTAATGTTTTTTTCTTTAAAACTGATCTTACCTAATATCATCAAGTTAAGATTTTGTCAAATACATGTGAAACAAGGGTGACATAATATTACCATAACAATTTTGGCAAAGAATTTTAAATTACTTAATAGCCAAACTTCACAACATTCATTTCCAGAAGTTAAAATTTAGTCAGTCCTTGCATGGAGTAACAATACAATAGAAATTTTAACAACATCAATAATATTAGCATCCATTATTAAGCAGCAATGTAAATGAGATATTCTTTGCTCATCTCTTTATAAACAAACATATCTTACACAAATGAATTCTGCAACAAAAAATGGCAAGTAACTAAGCAAGAAAGAATTCTTATGTGAAGGCTAAATGCAGGGACACCTAAATTTGATAACTGAAGCACTATTATCCCATGTGGTGGTGAGGTGGCATGGCTGGGATATAAAGCTTAGGCAATGTACATCATATTATAAGCCTAAGGACAAAATGGTTGAGGAAACAATGACTGGAATGAATGGCTCTGCAACTGACAAATATAAATAACCTTCCTTACATACACTAGCACAGAAAACAGGTGGCAGACTTACCCCACTTTGGAATAAAATAAAATATTTCTCCACTAACTTTCACTACATACACGCCTACGTGAGAGGAAAAAAAGGTATGCATGCAGTATTTTTTCTTCCTCAATTTTAAGCTACTGTTTCAATGATTTTTTTTCCATTCATTATGGCACCCTTCCAAACAATCTACGCCTAGGAATGACGATCAAGATTTTCCCTGTGGGTTGAACTGGCAATTTTCAATTTGAATCATAAAAATACTAAATAATTTTAGAAAAAGTAAAAATACTTAAACAATTGCAGCTCTGCAGCTCTGATACTGTCTCTTTCACTGTAACAGTACAGAAGAAAGAATAAGTAACAAAGCTGCCATGTGTCTGACTCTCATCTTTTTCACTCTCCTTTTTTTTTCTACTGTGAAAACAACTCAAAACTATCCATAAGGCTCAAGGAACAAGGAGTATCACCTTTACAATAACTTATCATTATCAGTAATATTCTCATAAAGGCAGGGGAAAAACATGACAGGTCTTAGTTGATAAAAGGTTGCTACTTCTTAATACTTCCTAATAAAAAGAAGAAAAAATTAAACCCATTAAACCCATATTTTTATTTTATCTGTAACTGACTATTACTTAAGTCTTTGAGAAAGAAGTTCTAGGTAAAAAAAAAATTTCCAAAATTTCCCTATCTGGTCTCATGGGATAGGCATTGGATTCAGCAACTCTCTCAACAGAGTATAAAAATACAACCTTAATTTAACGCTACAAGATTACCAGGGCCACAGTGATGAACTATGTATCCAAAATAGAAATTAATTACGCTAGGAAGTTCTAAAAATATTCTAAGATTAATCATCCTCTTCATTCACCCAGAAAGGTCAATCTACTCAGCTTTTGCTCTTTATGTTCCAAATGTGCAGTTTACACATCAAGAGGATAAACCAGCTGTTACAGTTGAGACGGTAACAAACTGATTTCTGTCAGACTTTTTGTCAATTGTGTTACTTAAGAAGTTTAAAAGAACAGCAAGGATATCATACTTCTGAAGACAGTAAAAACCCAGCAGTTTGTGAAGACATTGGTTGCAATTTATTTTCATTGTTTCTTTAAATGCTTTACTATTTTTTAATTTAAAAAGACTTTTTTATACAATTTCTGTACTGAAGCATTTGTAACACCACTGGTGAACATATACAGCCTTCTTCTAACTGCATTTCTTAAGATTATCTCTACTTCTCTATCTTATAATTCGTGGCAACTATGAAAACATTTTTGAAAATAACTCATTTTGTAAAGTCATTTCCTAAAAGTGAACCATGTCATCGGAGCACTGTCTGTTGGACTAAGTATCGCCTATGCGCGAAGGAGCCATGGATTTTTACTGAATTAGGCTATTGATAAGACTTAAAACGCAGAAATAAACTGTCCTTGAGAGGGATCTGGCCATTCTTTACAAAAGAACAGAGGAGGAAACAGAAAGTACTACCTTTTGAGATCTACCTATTTCATAACTGCAATTTTACAAACCACATTCAAAGCTTGTTCCGGGGCTGTTGCTTTTTGGAGATAAAAGCAATATATCCTACACTCAACAAAGCAGAAGAGGAATAACATAAAATGCAAAAATATTTTTGTACTTCTTATAAATGCCACATCGTTAAGGCAAATAGTTAATAAAAATGGGATACTGCTGACACTGACCAGATCCTCCTCAATGAAGAAATAATTCTCAGTTTAAGACAGCATATTGAAGCCTGCCGATACAAGTCTACTGAATAAATTAGTACTTAAAAAGCACTGTTGTAACTTAATTTTTGTATAAATTATAAACACATGTACACACACACACACATATATACATATATAAAAATACCCTTCTTCTAAAGGAAATACTTTGGAACTAGATTAAAATAAATAGACACACACAAACAGCAGGAGTCAATTAATGGATTCCCCCCTACATAAAAGCTCTTAAAGAATAGTTTACATTCATATATCAGAATCCAGAGATTCATGATCAAAATTGCCATTCAAAATAGTTGCCAAATTCAGAGATTGTGTAATTACCAACAATAATTTTTATCATAAGTAATGCATTGAATTTACATCCAAGTTGTAAACAGCTAAGAGTTGTTAATCATTAAATTACATAAAGATTTTAAATCAATTATTTGACAACTAAACAAGAAGATGCTTAATTGCCTTCTTAATATCAACAAATAATATTAATCTATACCTATGGCAAAAATAACCATGTGTGTACCTACTACTCACAGAAAACTTGCCTCACTGAACATAAGGACTTAACTTATCAAGTGTTTTCCTTGTTATTTTTAACTTTCCATTATTATTTTTCAGGCTTCCTTACAGCTCCTAGCTGGAAAAGAACTACAGTTGCTTCTACATTTAAAGTAGTTATCTAGATAGCCCCAAAACCCCAGCTTTCACAGAAACCTGTTTCTAAATGAGACACCTAAGTCTTGTTCCATGTAATGTCTCTCTACACATATATCCACAAGTGTTTATAGGCTAAATGAGATGCTCTAACCTGAAGGAATTAGCAGCTACAGTATTACTAGTTTCTAGGAAGCACAAACTTTGAATATTTATACACTGACTAGCAAAAGGAAAATTACTATCTGCTAAGCAGATTCATCCTGTAAGGCAATATAATCAAACGTATCAATTTCTCATGCTATCTGCATCAAGTATGACTGACAAAGCTAACAGCCACCTTAGGGTTGGACCACTCTTTAGGACTGGCTAATCCAGATGACATGACTGCAGTACCACTTCAGTGTGTCCATCACTGCCAGAGACTTCTGCCCCCTTGATTTATCTGTCAGGCTACTTACTTAAATTTAAATGTACCCAGTTCATTTTCATTAAAACAGGACAGGGTGCAATTCCAGTGACAGCAGTCTCACACAGAGAAGCAACCTTACCTGAAATGACAAGGGCAATAGGAAGTGATAGCCCTCAGCCTACATATTTATAAAAATCTCAACTTTTCAGCACATTTCAATCTCAAAGAAGCTGCACAAGTAAAATATGGAAAAGTATAAGAACAGAAAAAGCACTACCATGCACATAAGGGGTAAAGCTGCAGGATGGCACTGTAAAGCCTCTGCAATGTCATAATTTTTATTTATATTTTAAACAATTGTGGGTACTTAATTCATGATTAAAAACATAAGTATTATAAATAAGATAAGTAGACATTAAGAAGCTGAAATAAAAGCACAAAATGGAAGTGCATTCCACAAACTTGTGCTTAGTTCAGTTGAACTTACTGGAGAGAATGTTCTTCCACAGAGTGTGTATAGAGCAATCAAGCACTGTATAGTAAATAATTAATATAGAGTATAATAAATGATATGAGTTCAAGTGTCTGAAAGATGGGGTTTCCACAAAAGGGTAGGTCAGGCTTCTAATCCTGCTGTATAGTATAATTAATTTCTGCAAGCAAGCAAAAAGATAGCAAATACATACACTCTTCTGTGATGTGTATTTCATTGCTGCACAGTTATTTAAATAACCTAGAAAGTTATTAAGCCCAGATACCTATCAGTCTGTGTGACTTTTAAAGCCCTAATGTCTACTGTGAAAACATTCACATTCACCAAGTAGTTCCTTATAAGAGCATTTGTTTCTATTATGCTAATAGCCTAAGCCAAACACATAAGTAAAAACAGCTGGGGAAAAAGAGGCAGGAAAGAAGCCTTTGGCACAGAAAGCAACACACTACTATCTTTTATCCTTTATCTTTGCCTGAACAACATACTGTCAGCTTTTTCTCCCTCATCTTTCATGGGGCACGGCTTTAACTGGTGGAAGTTTGCTTCAAGTGCCCAGTAGCTGCCATCAAAGGCTTTCTGGGTCAATGAACTGTATTCACTGCTGTGAAGATAGGATGTGCTCAGAAATGAAACAAAAGCGCATGATTTTCAAGACAGCAACACATCTTGGCACAAAGATCTTGATCAGTAAGGTCTTGAAAAGCTTGAAGAAAAGTTTTCAAAAGACAACTTTTGACCTATCACATGAACTAAATTACTATTTGGGTCTTCTAGACTTAGAGTAGAACAAAGTAATTTCAATCCATCTGCAGCCCAGACATAATGCAGTTCACCTCTTTTGATGGCTCATGAATAAAGGAACAGCTACCCTACGGCAGTTATCTAAATAGCACAGCCTCCTCATCTCAAAATATCCCGTATTCCAGTCTTAACCTCGAAAAACAAAGTGTACTTTTAATTGGGTAGTTCCAAGTGCTAATAGTCTAGGCTCCAAAACTGCCAAGCCACTTGGGCAAAGTTCCTTCAATTAACTGATTAACATGTAAAGAAACGCACATAATGAAGAGGTAGTATACTGAAGAATACTGACTCTCACAAACCCTCTATTAATCAGAGACTGATTAATTAGGCTGAAAAGCAACAATTGAACAAATAAAATGGAACAGTTTTGTACAGCTTCTATCAAATTCAAGTGTAGCCTACACTACTCTGGTTCTCTTTCATTACCTTTTGCACTTGCACACTAATATTTCTTAGCATAAATCATGTCCTATTTTGTTTCTGGGTATGGCTGCAAAGATGAACTATAACTATAACTTTCAGGTTAATTCACTGATATTTGATGTTTAGACTGGTTCTCACTTAAGAAAAGATGGGGAATGGAGTAATTTGGCAAGATCAGCTTTGGTGTAAGTCTTGTCAAAGGGCCTGTTTCCTCCTCTTTATTAGTCTGACCACAGGCATGGTACTTCACAAATATGTGATAATGGTTAACTTTTAGGGGAAAATCATTAAATAATTTGGTGTGTTTCAATGAAGAAAAATTTTACATACACTAACTAAATTAAAAAGAAAAAAAGCACAAAACATAGAAAATGTTCCAAACTGTATTGTACTTAGTATCACTGATTACTATTGGATACACAATAGAAGTTTACAGCAAAATACATTTAAAATGTTAACCCTTCGTAATATTTCTTTCTGTTCTTCTAAAAAAAAATTGAAGCCTTCAAATAATTAAGATGTTCAGACCTGCCAGCAGTGTTCACATGGTCATGCCCAAGAGTATTTTAAAAGCCTGATAAGTGCATGTCTTTGGCATTTACAATTAAATTCCACCTTGGAATGAGCTAACTTTTGCTCCCAGCTCCACATCTTGACCAGAATTCCACTCCTGCAATTCTAGATAAGGATTTTAGGCACGTGTTCTGATTAAATTAAAAAAAAAATCCCAAACCAACAAACTACATTCTATATTAAAACAATGTGAATTTTTAAGCATGATGTGAAGATAACTATTCAAACTGTCAGTGCCAGTACACGTTTGCCTCTAGCACATTGAACTCTATTTGTTATCTATAATAGAAAAGCTTCAAACTGCTCATATTCTTAACTAGAATACTGTTTATGTATGTATTTCTCAAACAAAGTTTCCAGACTCATCTTCCCTTTCTCTTTTTTCCATGTAGTGCACAGAATTATTATTTAGGTATATATTTAGATGGTATGACTGACTTTACAAGGGTTACAAACACTCAAAAATTCATTACCATGTTGCATGTTTTCTTCTTCTATGAACATTTCTTTTTCATCTAGAATTTTCTGTGGACAACATGCAATATAAAAAAAGACCCCAATCAAACAAAAAAAAGCAGAGGAAACTTTGCTATGATCTAGACACTGCAGGGAAAAACACTTACAGGAACACCAGTTAATTAGTTTTGTTCTACCACTGAATGTTGGTACAGAAAACTGAAAAAGACTAATATTTCCTCAACAGAAATAAGTGTCACACAGTAGTTGAAATACTGCACAGGTTTCATTAAATACATTAAGTATGTTATACATAGCGTAGCAAGTGATTTTTTTGTTTCTGTTACACTTTCCTAAAATGGTGAAATTGTAACAGGAAAGCATCTTCTCATAGCTGATTCTTAAAAAACAACCTGAACACAATTCCATGAGACTACTTTTTGGCACATAAATTTAGAAAGCAAGAGTCTATCCAATTGAAAGAAAACTGCAAAAGCAATTAACCTGAAATCTATTAAATTTATTGCAAGTCTTTGCAATAACCTGACAACAAATGCAATTGGGCTTGAGAAAACATACAATTCACAATTACTTTTTTATATCTGTTCCATAACAGCATGTGGAGACATGCTGAATTAAGACACCTATTCATGGAGCATTTAAGGAGTTTTACCCAGTTCTGTAATTGCAGATACCCAAACACAATTTTAATGTAGTGAGTACATTAATATGGAGCTTACCAATCATTTTAATAGAGAATGAAATTATGATGCAGCATAGCAGACACTCTGTATGCAGTTTAGCCATATTTAAAGAAAAACTCTTTTCAGCTTGCTATGAAAAAAAACATGTTACTTATACATCATCAAAATTCTTTCTAGAAACCATCATTTTAACTGAGTGGAGCAGGAATACCTCATCTAACTGAGATGCAGACTGAAAAGGCAGAAATTAAAATGGGAAGAAGTGTATACTTTTCATTTATTCTCAGTTCAGCCTGTGCCCTTCAGAATTGTAGAAGCCTGAATAAATGAAAAGAATATGAACCAGACCATTATAATTCTACAATTACTGGCCAAGACTTCATGCAAAGTAGCATTCCTAATTTCATTTTATGTGAAGGATTTTGTAGATGATTAGAGAAACATGAACATTTTGCAAACCCCTGGATACTTTCATTCTTTCATTTTAAATTGACTTTGCTACGAACTTCCATTGATTTACTTTCATGTTTTTAAGATATCCTGTAAGATTCTTGATTCATTTCCATTAAAAGCCCAATGCTTTATTTTTTGTAAGAGACATGTGCAGTAGTTTGAGAAAGGTGCTGTGATACTTTTAGGATTCAGTATGTGAATAGGCATCACAGTGCTTAAGTTACCACAGGTTCACACAAAGGTTATGGTCCCTTCCAGCTGTAAACAGTGAAAAGGTTAAAAGTATCCTTGTTTCATGAATAAGAAAGTGCATTTAAAATATTCAAAAATCTGACAGTCCATGAAGATCTGTTAAAGAAAGTTACAAATTCAGCTGATCAGTATAGCTTAGGACAAACCTGTTTCACGTGGGAATTTAAATTTGATTCCAAAGGCCTGAGCACCACTAAATCAGAGTTTGGCTGAATCAACAGGACGTGACCTGAATAAGTGATTTTCTTGCTTAGGTCTAACTGAACGATAAAACCTGCATCATCTGTATCAAAACCAAACAAAACCAACAACATCCCTTAAGCATTTTGACCTATTCACAGCTAATTTAGCTATACTGGTAAGTCCATATGATAGCTACAAACTGAAAAGTGCAAACTGTCAGAGTGATTAAATTGGTGAAACAATCAAGGAGTCTATGTAAATGCATTACCCACTGGGGTAATGCAGGCGGCAGTGACATTGTATTTTAGGCTGACTTGAGCCCAGGCTGTTTTAGCCTGCTCCCCTGTATTCAAAATGTAATTCAGAAGTTAGAGCCATGCAATCTCATAAAGCGCACTCAGAAAAAGTGATTCAGAAAAATAATGAATTAAAATCAACATTTCAGTTTAGCTCAGTCACAAAGTATAGCCTTAACACTGACTTTGGAATTGATCCTTGACCAAGATTTGACTAGATTTTAATATTGGTTTCTTCAGACTTGAAACACAGACACACTCTATCATTTCACAGTTCTCCATGCAGAAAAAACCCAGGAGTTTTTTATCACTTCTTTCCGAAATTCCTTAGTAACTCTATAAGGAACACAGACACACACATTTCAGCATTTCAAGGATGACCTGCAGAATCAGCAACACACCCACAGCAGCTATTTTAACAGGATGCCTAGGATGGCAGACAGGTTTTTTCAGTCATCTCTGGGGCTACACACTCAGCCCAAAACAACAAAGCTCAAAGGGGCTTATGCAGCACATTTGCTGAAATGGGTCCTATTTAATAAAAAAATGTGGGATTCAGTTGACAGGTAAGCTGAACCACTTATCTGAAGGAGGTGGTTTTGGGTTTACTTCAGTGCCATTACTTGAAGCTAGAGGCGGAGTAGGCTGCTGCCAGGGGTAGAAACCTCAGTTCTTGTGGCAGAGCGTTTCTGTAGCTCCCTCGTAACTGCTGAGGGGCCAGCAGCACCAACCCAGACCTGCATCTCATGGGGAGCAACTTACAGGGCATTAACCACAGTGAAGGGCACAGACAGGTGCTTGCTTTTCTGGAAAAACAGCACAGACCAATCACAGCTCTTCGGAAGGCCAGAAAACCAGCAAACACTTTAGTATTTTATAGGAGATTGCCAGGTATTTTTATCACTAGCTAACATATAACCGATGCTGATTTGACACACTCACAGCCCTGTGCACCGGCCTTCAAAGGACAGATCTGGCAGGTGTTTCTCTAAGATGTACAGTCGACTCCATTCTAGATTTTATGCAAATTACTTTTCCTTACAGAATATTAATATTTAATTAAACAGGAAATGGCAGGGTTTCCACGCAGTTCCACGCAGTAAATACCAATCAAATTTAATGAAAGTTTCTGTACTTTGAATTTCTACAAAATGGCTGAACAGAAACTATGAAAAAGAATGCCACTATTGTCTTCCTTGAACATTTGACCTTCATGGAAATTGCTCAGTATCCTGTTCACCAGACTTACAACGTCAGCCTCACAGACAACAACTTAACAGTGGAATTCTCTGTGCGAATGGTCCTTTATCATTGACATACATTGGGTACAAGTTTGACAGAGAAGGAACTTCAATTTTTCCTTTCAGAAACAGTGAAGCCTGAGATTTAGCTTCATTGAAAACAGGCTCTTCATAATGATTGCTCCTTATGCTCTTTCCATACCAGCAAATGCTTGGAATTTCAGTGCTAAATATATCATACCTAAGCACCATTTCTTCACATAGAAATTATCTTTAAAGGTAATAACTGCATATTTGATTTATTGAAGCAAGTATGCAACAAGGAACCTAAGAGTCAGTTTTAAGATGCATGATTTGGCTTGGACATGTTACAAAAATTTTCTAATTTTAATTAATAATATGTATACATATATACACAGAGATACACATACTGTATTTGTAATAGTTCTTTGGGGAAGCCCACTTTGCTACTTCTCTTACTGCTCTTTTCTTACTTATTAACCTGAACCTGAATCTGAATATTGAAAATCTCATTTTCCAATAGAAACTTCAAAGCATTTTTAGTGAGATGATAAGTATATAGATATATCTACAATGTAACAATTTCTTCTCAACCTCAAGTCCTATTTGCTTAATGTCCATGTGCCAAAAACTGGCTGCAGAAGGAAAATGTTGAAAAATCATAGATCTTCTAGAAACAGTTGTCAAAGTCAGGAATTAAGGATCAAGTATGCCACTAAAGCCTGACTAAGCTGTATCAGCAGTAAGCATCATTTGAGATTATGTTCAGATTGAATGCCAACATTCAATTTCTACATTGGTATCTGTGTACTTACAGTGTGTCTAATCCAGCTACACAGCAGACTTAATTAAAAGGCAGATTCATTCCTTTCATGCCCTCTCCCTTTTAAATCTAGCAAAATCAGTAGCCCAATCCCAACTCCAAGCCGAATCAGCACATGCTGTAGCATAAAACAGCCTTTCCCTTTTAATTGTAAAGTTGTTTTTCCATTTTCTGTCCTAAATTACTGTGTGGTACACTAATAACCAACTTCATTCTAGAAGCTAGTACACTTACATGCACACATATATGCACAATATGTATATACAGTCCTTACAAGCTGTTCACTGAATAGTGCTAAAAATAAAACTAAAATTTCTACCACAAATCAGAAAATAAAGATTTTAAAATGTTAATTAACAATAGCATTCCTAAAAAGCAGGAGGAAACAAATATTAACTTCTGGGGATTAAATTGAGAGAGATCAAAGCATAATAAAATCTTCACCTGCTGTTAATATGAATGGCTGAGGTCAGTACAATGGACATTGACAGTTATGCAAAAAGGTTAGGATGAAAAATATTTTACAATTTTGTATCCTGGAAAACTGAAATTGGTAGTCTGTTGAATGAACACTAATAATACAATATGATCAAAACTTTCAGGTTTGACTGTTACTTTCTGCAACTTTATTATTCTTAGTGTCATATCTAAATGTGGATTCTGTCCTTGACCGACAAACCTCTCTTCTTGAACTTTAAGATGACCCTTGGCTTCTTAAACATCTGACTCTAATAATTCTCCACATACCAAAACCCTTACCATCTTACTTTGATCAGTCCCACAACAAAGAATACAATTGAAAGCTGTATTTCCTGGCCTGGCTGTTGACAGTTAAGACACAGGACTTTTGCTCATTTTGCAGCTAACCAGAATTTCCAAAATAAGGTTATAAAATATCTGTTCCTTGGGTTTTCTTACCCCTACTGAGGGACTGCACTTTTTAAAATGTATGCAGACTAACAGATGCCTCTCTGCAGCCACTGGCAGCCAGCAGTTCTGCAAAGCAGCCCCATATGCTCTGAAGCTAGACCTGTGACTGCATAATTTTGGTAACATCTAGAGATCTTCAAGTTTGGAACCCCACAGAACTGGGCACTGTCCAAACACACTAGAAGTAATGATATTTTTTTTTCCCCACAGTTATTGTTAAGTCTTTCCATAAAAATACACCCACATTGACAAATATTCAGTGGGATTCCTCAAAAGGAAGAAAAAAGTAAAAAAAAAAGAAGTGTATGTAAAAAACAAGACACTATATAATCTTGCACCTTTTCATTATTATAAGCAGTCATCAGATGAAAATTAAATACATCTTCACAAGCTTGCTTCCAAATAATTTACACTATTGCAGAAGAAGATAATCTAGGAACTGAAAAAAACACTAGCAATTCTTGTTGAAGACCATTTAAAATACAAATAAATATAAAGCTGGAAAAAAAAAGTCAGAGTTTCTGAGCTTGAAAATAAAAGGAGAAATCTGTCAAAGCTGCACGAGCTAGCTGATCTTCAAAGTTGTGAAGAGAGGTAAATTAAAACTTAAAGGTATTGAGTGTGGAGAGACTTTTACTGTATTGCTATACTTGAATTTTGCTGTGACTCTTTTCATTATCATAACATCTTTCCTGCAGGATAGACTGTCATTGGTCATAAGAAAACACAGAATCTGATTTTTTAATCCAGCATTAAACCAGAAATATCTGCTAAGTGTTTTTTAAAATCTATGGTTACAAATACTATTTATAAAAAGCCCCTCTGTTTGAATTTTATAACACAGTTTTTAAAGGTTCTGAAGAATAAAATATTATTAAATTCAACTTTTCTATCAGGTGTCAACACAGGGACTGGAAATTATCATCAATACTTAGAGAAATAAAACAAGGGCAGATTTTCTGTTATCCTGAGGTAGCTAGGTTATTGAAGTCAATCAAACTGAAATGAAAAATCCTAATAAAAAAGGTATTTTTTGCCTTTACACTAAGAAAAAATAAATATTTCATTTCTGTCAAAGCTACTGTGAACAAGTCACCCAAGTTACTATAATTCTCTTTACTAGAATTACTGGCTTTGGGTGTGGCTTTTTAAAAATTTAATTTTCTTTCTCGTATCTTAATGTTTTGGTTCCTTTTCTTTGTCTGAAATTTTCTTTGACTCTTCAATTCATTTCCACAGAGCTATGAATAATTTTTAAGGAGATTCCCTTCAGACTCCGCATTCAGCTAGTCTGTGAGAGAGAAAAGTGTGACCAGACCAGAGTAAATTTAAAAAATGCATTCTTAAAAATAAAGCTAGGTTTGAACAAAAATCACTGGTGTTAATATTAAAACACCCTTAATTAAAACCGTTGAAAACAGAAAATGTTTAAAACCCCACGGCTTATCCCTTAGAAAGCACATACTGTAGACAATGCTAAAACTGTGAACCAATATGCCCCTTGTGCATCTAAAAGGGCACCTAGAAATTATTTAATATAGAGAACTTTTTTGTCTCTCACTTGGCCTGTGGGACAAATAATTTACCTTTTTAATGCTATTTTGTGTATGGGGCTCAACCATATAAATGAATCTGTGTACTTCGAAAGAGCTAAGAGTAATAAATTATTATATTATAGAGTATTTGCTGACCATTTCTTTTCCTTATCCCACTGCAAGAATGAATGTTTTGCTGGGAAATTATCATTAACATCAATTACTCAGGTTTCTTCTTTCTAAAAAAAGTAGTTATATTCCTTTAAGATTTCATGAAAATCCATGAGAAAAGTGGTGAACTGCTGGTATCCTGAGCTCTTCTGCAAGGCAACTGAGGGAGAAAAACAGTGCCCAGCCCAGTCAGGACATCGACTTATGGTTCATTTCTCTTTCTGCTCACTTTATTGGGGCTTTCCCCTACCACATCAAGAAGGTGTGGTGTGTACAGGAGGTTTAAACTGCTTAAACAGTTTCAAAGATAATGTGTTACTTACAGTCTCAGTAGTCAGAAATTGCATGCATATCAAGACAAAGAAAAAAAAAACAAAACAGAAGGTGACCACTGTGTTCCCCTCTGCTCAGAGCAACCTCAGAGCCATGTATATCGATAATGTATATCCATGTTCTTTTCCCAAAGACAACCCTCTAGAACCAACGCTACCTGACCCACTGTTCCCACACAAACATTTTTGACTTGCAGGATGAAGCCAAGCTCTGACATTTTGAAAAAGGTCAAAAATACACAAGAAAACCTGGGTTTTAGTTTAGAAATATGAGTCAGAGAAGAGGAGCCACTTCTGTTAAAAGTAAAAAACATTAATTTGCATTTACTTCAAACTCTGTCAAATCCAAGTCAGAATTATAAACTTTAATGCTTACTGTCTGGTAACCTGATGGTCAAAACTAATGGGCTGCATTAAAAAATAGTTGCAAAAATCTTAATACAAATTTAAAAACTAATTTCACACAATAATATGAAGCAAGGATTTCAGGTTTCACCCTAGCCAAAACCAGCAGAAGTTACAGTGGAAACTGGAAGGAAATTGCCTGTACTAAAAACGAACTGTCTGATAAGAATGAGAATGGGAAAATATTTTCTTATCTGGATAGTTACTAAACTGGGGAAAGTTATAAATTCATATTAATAAAAATACAAATATATTAATTTAAATTAATTTAAAAGCAAATAAATTATTTTTCCTTCTTCTTTTTTTTTTTTTAAGTTGACTGGAATTTTCAGAAATATTTCATAGCATGAAACAACACCCAACAGACTTCCTCTGGTGTCCAAATCAAATTCATGTACTTGTGCATGTACTTTCTTCAAAAGACCTGAACCAAGCAACACTAGAGATACGAATGCTTTATAAATTGCTTTCTATTTAACATACCAGACAAACTAACAGATAATATTGAAAAAAATTATTATGAAGGCATTTCCTTTTTTCCTAATATTGCTAATTTAATCTGGAACTTTCTGAAAGGAGATGTATCAATGTATTTTATTCACATTATTGAATTTTGCATCTGTTTCTAAATATTTTGTCCTTAAATCAATCCTGTGCACATGTGCTGCTTTATACTGCCTGTATGGAAATAAGGACTAGTGGAAACCCTAAATACCTATGCCGCCTGTCATAGTCAACCCATGTGCTAAATACTGTATAGAGAGCACCAAAACTACAATGGTAGAACTATTTTGTACCTTAAATGAATACAGACTTTTATAAAAGAGGACAGCTTTTTAATAGCATCAATAGTCATCCAACTGTTAGAAAAACTTTGATTTCCAGGAAAAGAGTTTATTTCTCCAAAGTAATTATAAATTAAATATATGTCCTTTTGAAACAAAGTACTTCTATCACTAACCATCAACAAGTAAAGCCATGATATACTGCGCAGTGAAAGGCTATAAAATGCAAGTTGTAATTTCCGTGAAAATAACCTTCAGTATATCAAACATCTAATTCAAAGATTTTGTTGTTGATTTCGTAGATCAAACATAAGCTAGTTTTCGGCTGGTTTTGTTTTTGTAAGATTGCACAGAATACGGTTGAGTGTTAGAAACTGATTGATTGATATTAGTATTAGTATTGGTTTAGTACTAGTAATAGTGCTCGAATCCAAATCATAGAGAATGATAAAAAACAACAAACTCCATATTCAATTTGCCGGCATACAAGTACAGCAAATACTTCTATTTAACACTGACTGCCAGCAACAACATTGGCCCTGGCTTCAAAGCTCTGTTATCAAAGACTTTAGCTGCATGACTATATTGTTACTCAAATCTTACCATCAGCTGTGTAAAACATCTCACTTAGCCCAACTGGCATTTTCTGTCAATAGAAGAGAACTGGGAGATGTGTACCAGTACACATATTAGCAGTAGCATATTACATTCCAAATTTCAGTATTTTCTTATATGTGTGACATTACACACATTCCCAGAAACTGTGAACTAAAATTACACTCTTCCCGCAAAACTACATTTTCAACCCCTATTTTTGAAACTAAAATGCTATCGTAAGAAGAAAATGAAATTTAAATTTTTATAGACCATAAAATGTGAATGAAAATTTAAAGACCAAACAGAATGCCCCAGGGAGATAAAGTTCATAGTACACAGTTCGTACATCATGTTTTGTTTTGACACAGACACTTTTATATTCACTCTAATGTAAAATCCCTCATCAAGTTAGGATATTTGAATATAAAAGTAAAATGACTCTTCTAAAGTGAAGAGTAATAAAATTTTAATATATGATAGTTCTGTCTTACCATAAATGAAGGACAATAGCACTCTTTCTAACAGGCAATTCCACGGAAAAGTAATAAAAAATGTTGTTCTGAATGAATGATGCTCTGAAATTCTTCAACCACAACACCCAGGAAAATTATAAAGCAAAATACAAAAATATTCCATTTCAGCTAAAAAATAAGGATACCTTTTTTCCAGTATTTCGGGGACAATGTTTACAAGTCTGGGAATTTTTTTTTTCAATATTGGGAGGCAAAAAAAAAAAAAAACCAACAAAAAAAACAAGATAGAGGGAAAGAAAATAGAGAGGGAAGAAGAACTAAAGGTACCCTAAGGACATAAATTTAGAAAATATGAAGCTAGCTTGAAAAAGCCGCAAAATGGAAACCTTAAATTCTTCTTTTACTTTGTTGTAAAATTCAATCCAGGAGTCAGATGAATGAATTATTCTCCTTCTCCAGTCAGCTCATTTAACTCTGTTGCTTTCATATTCTTTTCATCAGGAGAATGTTATAGTAATATAGCTGCCATAAAATCTCAAGTGTGCCTTCTGTGTGCTAATATAGTCTGAAAAAAGATGTAAAAATCTCAAGTGTCTTCTTTTTCAAGATATTCACCAAACATCAAACTAGCCACAGGAAGTTTTTCTCTACATTTGATGGGCTTTGACATGTATTTAAGAAACAACTCAACCTACAGACTGCCTTAAAGAATAAATAAATAATGAATGAAATCCCATGTAATTTAGTTTCAGGTTCAAAAATAAAAATAATTTGAGAATCCAAAAAAAGAGAGCTATAAAACTAAGTTCTAGTATCCTGTAGCAAACCTACCAGTGAGGAGAAAATGGACAGATAAACCTCCTCTCTGCAAAAATTATAGACAGACCAAGCAAAGAGGGCAGAAAGAGTAAATAATAAAGCAGTAAGAGAAAATTTGAAATGCTATACAATGAAAGAGAATTCTCCAGGGAGGAAACACTTAATTTAGAAGAATTGACATGATCTGACTAAAGCAGAACACTAGACAAAAGGAGGTATGGAACATAGTCTAGACATCGACCTCGTAAAATTTTGAGCAGGCATCTACTTTGACAGTGTTTACGTACCTGAACAATGTGGTGGTTGTTTCAGTACTGACCCTCATGCCTGCCATTTCACACCTCACAGCCACCAACTAAGCTACTTTACAATAAACATACAAAAATAACCTACCAAATAAAGTGGGAAGAAAGAATAAATCTAGCTGCATCTTAATATCCAGCTAAGAAAATTAAGTAAAAAACCTTACCTCCACTCAACAGAGCATTCAAAGTTAACATCTGCATAAAACACATGAAGGAAGTAAACTTGAAAGAAAAATTCCCTTAAATGTATTCTATGAGAATTTTTTACATTCAATAGAAGTCTCAATATAAAGCACTTTGCTACTAAAACTTGAGGATAATCGAATTTGAAAAAAAAAACTTCAAAAAAAATTACAAAACCTTTAAAAATCTGTTAAAACCCCATGTCATTATATAGCTTTCCCTAAATTCTATCAAATCAAATTCAAAACATTTCAGTGGAATATGCACATTTTTAATACATTCATTTCTAATTAAAGAGATTTCAAATATATCTTTCAAATTCTGATAACTTTTTCTAAACAATATCTGAGGAATATAATACTATATTGTGTACTGCATTAAGTATCAAAGTATTCCAGCAATCCAAATGTCCTGGAGAGAATAGGAAAGGAAACAGTAGGAGATTTTTGTTTTCTGCTGACATCCACAAAATTTGAAGCATTTCTGACTTCCTACAGTTCTCAATAAACCACATATCATTAAAAATGTATTCAGTTTGTATAATTATATATTTTTAGTTTTCTCTAGATTAGTCAAAGAAATTTTGTATAATTATGTTATCTTGCACAGGATAATAAATTAGATCAGGTATGACAGAAGACTGTGACAAGGCATTGACTGTAGGGTCAATGACAAGCTTCTTTAGTGTTCCTTTAAAATCCTCAGGATTTTAAAATCCTCCTTTTCAGTTACTATCTGGAAAACCAACTTATGAGTCTGATCTTTAGAATTTCTTGACTCGTTGCTATATGGAAAGAACATGCCCTTCATTAAGCCACTGGAAGAAAAAAGGCCAATATTTTTGTGCTTCTGTTCCAGTAAGTAGTAGTGTGCTGGACCTGATTAAAGGGGCAACTCAGAAGAAGGGTGGAATGATTTGCTTAATGAGGCAGCCAAAAAAACAAATCCCTCTCTGTCTCTCACATAGGCTCAGCATTAGGAACAGTCTCATACCTACATCTTCAAAGAAACAACCAGCCAGAAAATATTTTTTGATGAGTCAGAGCTAGGATTAAACAAAAAATTAACACTAACCCAAACCACCTAAATAGCTACTAGTGTGAATTATAGGATTTTTTTTTAAATCAAAATATATTTTAATGATAAAAATACCATTTAACTGTAATTTACAGCAAACAAACAATTTACAGATGATAAGACAGTGTTTGCAACCTACACTGATAATCACTACAAGGGAGGCAGCACAAATAAAAACATTTAACACTTGGAATTATTATTGTGTATGAAGAGCAGTCAAAAAACAACAAAAAAAATCAAACCCCAAAAGAAGCAGTGCTGCAACAACCTACTATAGAGCCTTGCTGAAATTTCAGTCCCTATTGAAACAAGCAGATGAATAAACAACTAGTGACTAGAATTTAGCTTTAACACATTCGCAAATCTCAGTGTAACATAATACATAAATTGTCAGAGACGCACAAAAGATGTGCGAAAATTCTACAATCACTTCCTGATCACATTAAATTTATGGGAGGAATATCAGTAGAGTGGACAAAACATAGAAGCAGACTTAACTAAAATGTTATTCTCCCATGAAACAACAACAAAAAACCCAACAAAAACCCCCAAGCAGTAACAGAAACAACAAAACACACACGAAAAAAAGTCGTCTGCCTTCTTAAAGATGGTAAATCAGAGAAACACTTAAGTACACATATTAAAAAACAGTTCTCAAAAGGAAATGCATACTTTTCAGGTCATCACAGATGGAAGACCAAATAGCCCCTGATTCCAGAAAAGGCTTCAATATCTTCATCCTCTTCAATGAGAAGCATTGTAGGTAGAAATAAAGAGTGTGATAAAAGGATAAAAAACCACAATTAGAATAGATCTTTACAAATAATCTGAAATGAAGTGAAAGGAGACTGTTGAGTACCCAGAATTTAGGCAAACATTGAAGAAAAAGCAGCCTAAGAATATAGGTGAAGACAGCATAGAGAATGAGAAACTGTTTAATACCAACATGAAAACTTCCTCCCCCTCTATGAAACCGAAGGAAAAAAAAAGACAAGAAAAAGACTGTATACAGAAAGATCTTTCTTTTGTTTTTGCTACCAAGTTAGGAATTGTAGGTGTATATATGAACAACATCAGAGAAGACTGACAAATTGAAAATAATGTATGTTGATGCAGATCACCAGAAACAGTAACATAATGTAAACTGGCAATTTTTTTAAAAAGCAAGAAAGAAAATATAACAAACCACAAGACAAAGAGGAGAGAAGAAATCAGAAGAGGTGTCTTCTTAAAGGTCTTTAAGACCTTTAAGAGTCTTTAAGACTGGCAGAAATATGAAAGAATAAGTAAAACAAAAACACAGAAAAAAGAATAGCGAAAGATAAGAATAAACACAGACTAACAGGGGAAGTAACACTCAGTATAAATATGAAAATGAATGGAGAAAGGGAACTTGAAAAAATACTTTATAAAGCTCTTCTCATCAGTCTCTGACAAAAACAATGTAGTTCAAAGTAGACAATTCCAACAGCAAATGCACTTGGAGTACTGCACAGTGCAGTAAAGAGTCACCTTGAAACAAACAAGGTCCAGGAAAAGGAATCCTTTCTTAAAAAAAAAAAAAACAAAACAAAAAAAATCCTTGTTATTTTTACATAGGGGAAAGCAATGAAAAAAACAATCAATTGTCAAAAAAACAGTAAAGTAAACAACAAGGATAATTTAGAGATGGACAGGAAGTATGATTTGATTAACCAGACTGAGAGTGAAAACAGGGAGGGGTATGAAGTCCCAAAGCAGCCCACAGAATTAGAATATAAGGGAGGATACATGGAGGACTTCAAGACTTCCAAATATGTCAAACCAAAGATCAGTACTGGAAGTCAGCACAGACAAAGCTGAACACAGACAATAAAAGGAAAGGATTAGAAAACGGTATTAGGTAAGATAACTGCCCTGCATTTTTATGAGAGAATGGATAAAGAGACCACATATTCTAGAGCAACAAGAGTAAACGGCCCCTTTCTTGGGCAGAAATGTAATAAATGAACTGACAACATGCAAAAAAAAAGAGCATTAGCATGGCATCGAAAGAGAAAGCATTATCAATTCAATCAGATCACCTACCATTTTAAATACATCTGATCACCTACCACCGAAAATCTCAGAATTACGAAACTGCAAACTTAACCAGAATTCTGTGTCTTATGATTGTTCTTAAAGACCACTTGTAAGAACAAAACACAATAGAAATTACTTAAACTAAAAGGTTTGCTTTTTTTTTCCCTGGTGACACATGTCATCCCATTGTGATGAAATCAAAGATTTAATATATGTTTCTACAGATGGTACGAAAAACAGCATTACAAAGAAACTTGATACTGAAAATAAAATTCAATATAATTGCCATAATTATTTAATACACAAATGCATTTTTCTCAAGGGGAATGCACAATATCTTGTTGTTTTCAAAATACAATGCTGCCTCTGGGAATAAAGCCATATTTGTGTTTGTGATATCCTGGAGAAAGAGCTCCCTGTGTTAGTGATTACTGTACTCTGAGACTAAAGTGGTTCATGAATTCCTTTCTAATGGAACAGTTGGAAGCATGGGTCAAGCAAGTCACCATAATCTTATGTTAAAAACTCCCTACAGTTTTGGTTCAGAGAAATAGAAAAAAAAAGCACACCATTGTTTTTATAATTTTAGCTGTTCTGTTTATTTTCTTATCTACTACCAGATCCTTTTGACAATATATACACAAATATACACAGAAGAATCCAAGTGTACCTAGTATAACCAAAACATTAAAATAATTCATAAATAAAGTGTTACTGAATAACACACAATTTAGGAAGTAAGTGTACTTGCACAGATAACCTAAAGGACTGGAAGATAAGGTTCATTTAAATGAATGTTTATTCACACTAACCTCTATATATTCACGCAATGCTTGCATTTACTTTACCATTACAAAGTTCTGGTTTTGCTACTCATTTATATAAAGCTTCACCATGTGATAAAGCAGAATTACAAATGCTATGTTGCCTTAAAATTGCCGAAGCTCCAAGTTTCACAGTAGATTTAGCTACTAATGTCACCGATTTACAACGTCCTCTCCAGGAACACTACAAAACATGAAAGCATGAAATCTGCCTGACTACCAACCAATACAATGATTTTAGATTGCTAGAACCAAGAATTCTCGGGGCTTTGTATGTGCTCTGAGATCCAAAATTTGCCTGAAATACTGTCTGAAGTGATAGTGCTCTGATAGAAATAACCACTCCTCTTCAAAACTGAGTTGCACAGGTGTGCTGAAATGGAAAAGCCATTTCTCAAACATTACCTGCATCTTACCACAGAAAGCCTTCTGTACAAATACACTCTATTTTGCCGTGAAGCGGACAAAGGAAAACAGCCACCCTGGCAGCAGTTAGTGATAATCATTTTGAAAGCATGTTTGTCTTGCAGTATTCAAGTGCTTCTGTTCTTCAAAAGGAAAACTGGAACTCATCAGGATCTTCTTGGCAGGCAAGGGACTAAACTGCTGAATGAACAAAGTATGGCTCTGTAGAGCTGAATTACAACAAAGTGAGCCAATGCCTCATTACAAAATCAGAATACTTGCAAAAGAGCTGCTGCTTCAAATTCTGATGTAAATCCAAGAACAGCCATGAAGATTTGCCTATCCAGAATGTGTCAAAAATTTATGTTGCACTCTGTACACAGTGGACAACAAGATGCTTTTAAAGCAGTAATCCTGAAAACTGGGTTAATGTTAAATAAAAAAAAAAGGTAAATTAATTTTCATTCACTAGCAAATCATGCTGTTGTAATATATCTCAATAATATATAAACACTGTTAAAATTACAGATTTAACACCAAAACTAACTGCAATGTACCTGAAACTGTTACTGTGTTTAAATACTCACATTCTTGCCTTATATTTTACTAAGACATACATCACTTACAAGATATCCAATAAACTGACACTGTAATTAGCTTCCTCATTTTAAAACTTGTGTTTCTTCTCTAATCATTACATACTCTTCTACTTACTAAATCTAACTGTTTTGATTCTGTCACTGTTCAGAATCATTTCACAGGGAATAATTTTTCTGTCCTACTTAACTGAATTGATAGTTTTCTACCATCAAACATAAGGGCTGTTTCTCTCCTTTCCCTTCCACAACTCACTCACCTCTGACTGTGTACCCACTGCTTACCTTGGCCTAATTCTGATGTCTTTCCAAGCAGAAGGCAAACCAATTGGACTCTACTAAGCCATTTCATAAAATTAATGTTTCAGTGTCATTACTTTGATGCTTCCAGTGAGCAGATGTAGCTTCTGACTCAGAGGAACATGAGCTGGACCAGGACAGGATGGGACTGCTGTCCTATTGCAGTGACATTGGTTGACTACTCAACTCATTGTGCAAATGTGCAACAATAGTATGTAATGGCATAAAGCCATTTTTCTTGCATATACCTGAAGGGATGGTGGTGAAGGTATACCTGAAAGGAAGGTGTAACAAAAAACATGACAGGCTCTCACTGGTGCCCAGTCATAGGACCAGAGGCAGTGGGTCCAAACTGAGATACATATGAACTCTGGCAAACACTCTTTGCTGTGAGAGTGACTGAGCACCTGAGCAAGGTGGCAGAGTCTTCAACCTTGAAGACCTACAGAGCAATCTCAGTGTGGCCCCAGGAAAACAGCTCCCCTATTTACACAGGGTGGTTGGATCTGACACATCAACCTTTCTGGGATTCTGAGTTCAACTCATTCCTCTGTACTGTCTGGCTGTGAAACTAAAGTCACTCACAGAGCACACTAATAATCTTAGAGGCAACTTGAAGTTCCTCTCGAGTATTTATTTATTCAGTCTTCACTGACTTGTTCCTTTTTTACCAGACTGAGCTTCCCACATACCCACATTTTATCTCCCAGGAAAAAAACTACCTGGTAGCTATAGCCTACCAGTTCTCTCAATAGCTCACCATGACAGTGACTCTTGTACTCTATCATTTCTCACTCTGGATTATTTTCAAAAAATATTGACAGAAGTTCTTCTGTTAGAAACTTCATCTTCAGCCAGGAAGCAGCTACCATTAATATTGCCAGACAACAGAAGAGCAATTGATATTGTCTGTCTTGACATTAGAAAGGCTTTTGACACTGTCTCATAAACGATCCTCAGAGAAAAGCTGATGAAGTATGGGCTGCGTAAGCAGATGGTGAGGTGGATGGAGGAAAAGCTGAACGGCGAGGATTCTTGCAACAGGCTTTGTTATACATCTTAAATACTTCTACATCATTTGCCACTAATATGGTGGTTGCTTTGATCCTATATATTTCAACAACCCAACTAAGAGCTGAGGTAAAAGAGGCAGCTCAAACACACACCAATCCCTGACAGGAAAGCTGCTCATTATGGAATTTTTTGGAAAGGATTTTAAGGAAGCATAGTCATTTAAATACTTACAGTTTTACACTATAAAACTGTCTATTAAAAATGGTAGAATTTTACTGATATTTCCTCAATATAAACTTTCTCCAAAACATAAAGAGAAATGTCATATTAATAGCAGTGTGCAGGAAACCGAAGTCAAGTGAAAAGTAAGATATCTCAGTTTAGGAACTACTAAATATATCACTCATATTTGCTCTATTGATCAGAAGAAAATATAAACCAGCTATTTTATAGATAAAATTGTGTTTATCCCCTTAAATATTATATGCTGATATACCATCTTCCTCTGCTCTTTAGTTATTAAAACACTACCTAATGCTGTGTAAAGAATCACACAAATCAACTTGATTTTGTTTGGTATAGTGAACGCTTTCATTTCTAACACCCTATTAACTGGATAGAAAAACCTGGAAAGAAAAGTGCACAAAAATACATGCTGTGGATGTTGTCTGCAAGCTCAGGCCACACAATACTTCAGAAATCCATCCGTGATTTGTACATCGGGATTGATGCTGTTTTGCTGTGGATGAAAGGCCAATACAGCCACCTGGCTGCTGTCATGCCACTTGCACAGTGGTATGTATTATCACAAAACACTAATAATGAACCCTTAGCTCAGCTCACCCCTTCCTCCCTTGGAATATAACTTTAGCAAAATCTTAATCCCTAAGTTTCAGCATGGAAATTGTCAATGTCTGCCTCAGAATAAATGCCATTTTCTGTAGAAGGAGGCAGGCCAGACAAGGGAAAGGTCATGCCAACTAAAACCACTGTTTGATCATATCGAAATGCTTGAGAAGTGTTTTAGCAAAGCTAAAAGCAGAAAACAGATAGTTGAAATCTGACAAAAACCTGAAAGAGATGTTGCTTTTTGCTATCCTTTAGGGAAAATTACTGTGCAAAAACAGACCTCTTAAAAGACAAAACCTTTTATACAACATTTTAAGGACTGTAGTTGTGAAGTCCAGCATTCCATAAGCTTGCTCAGAAGTAACAGCATGCATGTTCCTTAATTTGGGTCATATGTATTCACAAAATACAATCTTCGGTATACATTTCTCCAAAAGGGCTGACACTTTAATGAAGGCACAAAATGAACTGCAGCTGTTGAAAAAATATAGTGAAAAAATATTCACTACCTTTTTTTTCTCCATACATTTTACTGTGTATCCCATAAGTTATGCTCTAAACTTACAATTTGTTTTTCCTGTGCAACGATCATAGCTATGATAACATCTCACACACATTAATACCTTTCTCCCTCTCACAGCAGACCCATGAATTTTTCCACTTTAACAAGTGAAGGAATAAAAACAGATGAAGATCCTAAGAATGCACTTCCTCTGAACTTCTAGTTTGAGAAATGTTGACTTAATTTACAAATGATTAAACATAGAAATGACTGTGCTAATGCTAAAGCAATGTTAAATTCAGCAGCCACAACTAACATACTAGAGTTTGGCTGATTTTGCATTTCAGTTATTTTTGTTTTAGATAAATAGACTGTGTTAGACATAATGTTAAAAGACAGGTTGGCCTTTTCACACCAAGAAAATCCCATTTTTGCCTAAAAAACTAAAAAATGGGTGGATATTTTTAATGGTAGAATCTGTGATATGATAGCACATATTTTTATATCAACCAGTTACACACAAGATGCTAGGCTTAGACAATGCCGAGGCACTAGAAATACTCCATTTTTTGATCCACTAATTAAATATATGCACAAACCTAGGTTAAAAAAAATTTAGAGAGAACTATTTCATTCAAATAATTTTAATTAATTTGTAGTTATGATTTTGTCCTTGGTCTCAGTCACAGAGTAATCTTTTTCAAAATTTTACAAAGACCTAAATATTAAATTTAGAAATTACACCTAGGAACATGAGCACCTAGTAGAAATCCTAGCTTTTAACTTTCAGTTTTCTTGACTTCTTCATACATGATGAGCTCATTTGAGGGCTTAAGGCTGGAGCAGTCTCGGCTGTAGTGACTGCACCCCTGCTGAGTTCGGCATCTTGAGAAACACAGGCCTAGCAAAGAGCAAAGGCAAGACCCTGAATTTTGGAAGAGTAGAATTCCAGCTGCTCAAAGAATTAGTGGGCAAGATCCCCTGGAAAATTGTCCTTAGGGATAAAGTAGCTGATAAGAGCTGGCAACTCTTTAAGAACACTTTTCTTAGAGCAGAAGAGCCCTCCATTCTGATGTTTAGGAAATCAAGCAAGGCATACTGGAAACCTGCGTGGTTTGAAGAGCAAGGATCTGCTCCTCAAACTGAGGAATAAGAAAGAAATACACAGCCAAGAGAAGCAGGTACGTGTGTCCTGGAAAGGTACAGGGATACGGTTCAGATGTGTAGGGATGGGATACCAGAAGCAAAGGCACAGATATAATGTGGCTTGGCAAGAGATGTGAAATGTAATTCTCTAAGTGTATTGGTCAGAAAAGAAAGGCCAAGGAGAACACACAATCTCAGTAAATGAGAAGGGGGAACTGGTGACAATGGATATAGAGAAGGCTGGTGTTTGCCTCAGTCTTCACTGGTTTCACTAAAGCACTTTGGGCTTCTCACTTCTCTCCAGCCCATAAGTGGGTGTTGGGGGAGTGAAATCTCTCTCACTGTAAACAAAGAGCACGTTTGGGACCACATGATGAAACTGAACAGCCACAAGTCTCTGGGGCCTGATGAGATGCATCCCAGGGTCCTGGATAATGTTGTTGCCAAGCCTGCAACTCTCAATACCTGAAAAGTCATGGCAGTCAGACAAAGTACACTGTGGCAGGAAAAAGGGAAGCAGCACTATTACTTTTAAAAAATGTATAAAGGAAGATCCAGGGATTACAGACTGGTGAGCCTTATCTCTGAGCCTGGGAGGCCTGTTAAGGTACATACAGGACAAGGAAGTGATCCGAGCCAGTGAAAAAGGTTTTGCTAAGGCCAAATTTTGCCTGACCAACAGGGTGGCCTTCAGTGACTGAGGGACTGCAACACTCAAAAAAGGGAAGACTGACTGACATAATCTATCTAGATTGCTTTAAATCCTTTGACATACATTTGAAGGGTAGACTATTTAGGGGATAAGGGATTGGCTGGATGGACACAGCCAGACAGCTGTGTTATAAGGCTCTGTGTCCAAATGGAGGCCAGTGGCAAGTGATGTCCCTCAGGGCTCTCTCTTGGGACCGGTGCTATTCAATTTCTTCGTCAATGAAACAGACAGTGGGATTGAGTGCACCCTTAGCAGGTTTGCAGGTGATATGAAGCTGAGTGGTGCTGTTGACACAACAGAATGACAGAATGTCAACTGGAGGGACCTGGAAAGACTTGAGAAATGGGCCCATGACAACCTCATGAAGTTCAACAAATCCAAGTTCAAGCTTCTCCACCTGGTTCAGAGCAATCAGAGATATAAGTACAGATGAAGTAGAACCTAGAGCAGTCCTGTGGAGAAGTACTTGAGGTTCTTCTGGATGAAAACCTGGAGATGAGCCAATAGTGTGTTCTTGCAGCCTAGGGATGTGATCTCCCATCTCTACTCTGCCCTTGTGGCCCTCACCCGAACTTCTGTGTTTAGCACAGGGGCCTCCAGCACAAAAAAGACATAGACCTCTTAGAAGGGGTCTGGAGGAGGCCGTGAAGATGATCACATGGCTGGAGCACCTCTCCTATAAGCACAAGCTGAGACAGCTGTGGTGGTTCAGCCTGGTGAAGAGAAGGCTCAAGGGAGAACTTACTGCAAGATCCTTCCAGTATTTAAAGGGAGCTTATAAAGAAAAAGGGAGAGCAACTTTTACACACACACAGAGTGACAGGACAAGAGGGAATGGTTTTAAACTAAAGGAGGAGAGCTTTAGATTAGATATTAGGACGAAATCCCTTACTGTGAGGGTGGTGAGGCACGGGAACAGGTTGCCCAGAGAAGCTGGGGATGTCCCATTGTCATGGTTTGACACTGGCCCAGTGCCAGGCACCCACAAGAGTCGCTTGCTCACCCTCCCCTGCCACAGCTGGGCAGAGAAGAGAGGGAAAAAAAATTAATGAAGGCTTCACTAGTTGAGATAAGAACCAGAAGAAAACACTTCAAGGGCAAAACAGCCCCTTAAAGTTACGAAGTGAATTTATTGCTAACAGACTCAGATGAGGATAATGAGAAATAAAATAAGCCCTTAAAACACCTTTTCCCCCCAGCCCCTCCCTCCTTTCCACCTACAGCACAGGGAGACAGGCATGGGGGTTTGGTCAGTCCCTCACCGAGATTTCCTTCCACTGCTCCAGGAGAGGAGTCCTTCCCCTGTGAGGCCGTGGGGTCCCTCCCACGGGAGACAGCTCTCCACAAACGTTTCCGACACGGTTCCAATCTCATGAGCAGCAGCCCTTCCAAAACTGCTGCACCACGGCTCTCATTCTAGGGGGTGCAGTCCTCCAAGGACAGGCTGCTCCAGCCTGGAAGCAAGGGCCCTCTCTCCACCAGGTCTCCCACTGGATCACAGCCTCCTCCAGGCACAACCTGCTCTGGCATGGGCACCTCCCCCACGGGCTGTGAGTGGATCTCTGCATCCCCTGTGGATCCCCATGGGCTGCAGGGGGACAACCTGCTTCACCACAGTCTTCACCACAGCCTGCAGAGGAACCTCAGCTCCACTGCCTGGAGCAGCTCCTCCCCTTCTTCTCCACTGACCTTGGTGCTGCCATGTTGTTTCCCTCACATGTTCTCACCTCCTCCTCCTCTCTGACTAGAAGCAAAACCTCCCGTGACTTTGTTTTAATTTCCTCTTAAATCTGTCATCACAGAGGTGTTACCAACCTCTCTCACTGGCCCAGTTTTGGCCAGCAGCATGTCCATCTTTCAGAGCTATCAGAGATTGGCTCTGCTGGACATGGTAGAAGTTTCCAGGAGCTTCTCACAGGAGCCCCCTCTGTGGCCTCCTTGCTACCAAAAACCAGGCCCTGCAAAACCAACACACCCATCCGTGGCAGTGTTCAAGGCCAGGTTGGATGTGGCTCTGAGCAACCTGATCCAGTGAATGGCATTGCTGCCCATGACAGGGGGGTTGGAACTAGAAGATCTTTAAGGTCCTTTCCAACCCAGATCATGCTGTGATTCTATACTGGATGACTAGGTGCCATGGCAATAGTAATGTGAAGATATTACATCACACCACATGTACCCACATGTATTTTATCCTTAATTTTGCCAACAGTTTCTCTAGAATGAATTCATTACTTTTTTAGTAACACACATTACTAAAGAAATAATAAAATTTAAGGTTCTTTAGCCTTTTCGGTAAGAGCAGCTGTAAACACACATTTACACTCCAATCTTTTTCCACAAAACAAAGTTTGTGCCACAAAGAGGGACACTAAAAATATTAACAAGGTCTCTAATGCCAAACATCCATGTCAAACCTTAGAACACTCTGAAGTGCTGCACATTTAAAACAGTGAAATAGTTCCCTTCAAATGCTTCTGCAAACTGCTTTTCTTTCCCCTGACCACTGAAGAAGCTATAGGAGATTGCTAAAAAGGGCACCCTTACACAGCTGTTATCGACTGCTTTTCATGGTAAGTCTGCAGACACATGATCAATTTGCTGGCTCCAAAAGCTGTTTGTTAAAAGAGCACTTACACAGGCAAACAATTTACAAGTAATTTGAACAAAAAAATTTGCATCAAGGTAATGTATCAAACAACAAAATTCCCTAGATTTGTCATATTAAAAAAAATAAAAGGAATAATTTTTTTGAGGGAAAAATGATGACTCACTATCTCTGCTCTCAAATAGTAAACTAGCATCTTACAGACGACATTACATCTCATGAAGGATACAAAAGGTATGAAATCTAGTATCATGAAAAATACAACAGCACCATATACTTCACACTTGCCCTGTACATGAATGTACACAGACATATTTTTTCACACAGTGAATTAGACGAAGACAGAACTACAAATCAAGAAACTATCTAATTTATTTTGAAGTATATTCAACCTCCAAAGTCCATATGAGTTTATATGACCAAGGAGAAATATACTAATGGATTTGCTTGAAAAGGATGAAGAATATTGTTCACAATTTTATGCTGCACTAAAAGCCTTCTCTGGTCTTGATTTTCATGTTACATGTTACCTAGCTGCCACCTCTTTTCCCATCAATTCCTCTCTCCTTAAATGCACCTTCAAAGCCACAAATCTTTTCTTTTTTTCTCTTCACACCTGGAGCTCAGCTTATTTCAGAAGCCTGCCTGATTTTGTACTTGTTCCCAGGACTCGTAACTGACTCTTGACAGCACAGGGTAACTTCTTGAGTAAGTAAAATGTGTCATTGTGTGGTCATTAGAGTAGATGGGTGCCTGTAGCAGTACATCTCCTTCCACCACCACAAAACTGCTATTGCTGATAGAGACATATTTGTGATGATGTGTGAGAGAACATGGCCCAAAACCACTGTTACTTGAAAAGGCACATAATTCCCAATCTGAACGTGTCTATGAACAGCTTGTGTGGTCTCAGGGAAAATGTAACAACATGGGTGCTTGGATGGAAAATGAGACTGACTACCAGTCATATAACAGTAAAGGTAACAGCAGTAAAAAGTTAGGATGTTTTCAGGAAGTTTATGTTTATCCTGAAAGAAGATACTCCTTATTTCCTTTCTTTTGGGACTTGGACATGAAAGACGGCAAAGTAGTATTACTAAAATTTTTTCCCCTCTGAGCACAACACATTTGGAATAAGTACAGACATCTTAGATGATCAGCAGAGAAATGTATTACAGAAGAACTCATGTTCTGTGAAGCCAATCTGAAACTTCCAGTTGGTTATGTTTAACATTGTATTTTTTGGACAACTATGAGTAAAGCTCCAAGACCCAATTGTTACAGAATCTAAGCAGAAAATACTGTTGGGCTGTAGTGATGGTACATACTGAAAAATATTAAATTACAGGCAGTCAGTAAAATGCACTGAAGAAGACACTCATAGCCTGCAGTTTTAAACTTCACCTTCTGGAAGCAATTACAGAACTGATGGATCTGATCATCAGTTTCAGATGCAGAAGCTCCAGTTCATGATAAGCATTTTTTAGAGGAAGAAGAAATAGATCAGACTGTCAGTTATTAACAGTAAGGTTTCTCTGAAGTCTTCTGCTTCCAAAAACATTACATTGGACTGAGGCTTTAAGAAGTGACAGATGAGTTCACTCAGGAAAAAACATTTTAAAAATCGCTCAAGGAAAAAGGAAACACAAAGTGCTACTAAAACATGCCTCACTTTGGCCAATCTCGATGGAAAAGAAAATGCTTGCATGATGCAATACCCCCTTTCCAACACGATGCTTTTGAGAACAAACTTAGCAAGGTTTAGAGGCCACCAGTATCAGCATCTTCTAGAGGACAAAAGGACTTAAATGATTAAAGATAAACTTAAAACAAATATTATGCTTGTGTTCTGAACAATAAAATTAAACCTCAGGAAATTGTTATCAAGACTAAAACTTCTCGTTCCTTGTAGTAAGCTAATAAAGTCTAATCTTGCCCCCAATCTAGCACAGTTGAGGAGACATGGCTGTGGATGTCTCTACAACTGCATGCCCTGCAGCAAAAGGAAGGTTTGAGGGGATCACTTGATAGTCCATAAGATTTACCAGGACTATTATTACACCAGATGTGAACACATTGATTTTCGTGCCATCATTACAGATGGACCAGCATAATTACAGACACAAGTGCTTGTAAAGCAGTCTCTTACACCTTCCACGAGTGCTGGCAACAAAAGGGAAAGAAGAAGGATCGCAGATCATTCTCCCTGTGCTGAAATTGATTGTGAAAGAAGGTGATAACAGTTAATTACTATAGATCACAGAAATGAAGAATGTAAATATCTCAACTGCTCAGATTCTTACTCTACTTTACTATAAATCTTTTATACTGCACCAGCCCCAAACATAACTGGCTATTTTTGGCTTACAATTACAGTGCACCGTATGATACCCTCTAATAACTTACTGAAACACAAGTGATGCAGACTACATTACTACACACAAACTCCATGCTGTCATGCCTCCTGCACCTCTGTTATCCTAGCTACTTCATGTAGCTCTTTACTATCCTGCAGTACTGAAGTACTGAAGTCTGCAGTACAGAGAAACTCATGTACCAAGGTATTTGAATGGAATTGGAATGTCATTACAGTTTCGACACATATATTTTATGGCTCTGCAAGAAACACAGTTTTGCACTGATCTAAATCCTCAGAAAGGACTGCTCAAACAGTAGCAATTATACAATTGTGTCAGAAGGGAATTCTACCTCATATTTAAGCTGCAGCAAGATTAGATAAGAGGATTACTGAGTTATACTTAACAATGTTTTCACATATTTTTCTGTAAAATCTTTTCCTTACTGAGGAGTTAGCCAAATAGGAATTAAGCCCCTAACATTCAAGAAACAGTATTTGAAAATTATGAAACACCATTAAAATTGAATTATATTCTAATTCAGCTAAACTAATCAGATCCTTTAACCCACTCAGAGGGCATTTAAAAGAAATATTAAAAAAAGGGAAAACCCCAACTGAGAAACATATAATACTATACTATAGTTACTATATTCATACCAATCAAAACAAGCAACATCTCTATCCTTAATAACCTAGAAAACACAAGAGACACCAGGTTCCCTTGAAATAAATTCAAGTGGAATAACTCTGAAGACACAAGGACTGCATTTAACAAACACAGACGGATTAAAGGGAAAATCCATCTTGCAGCAGAAAAAGGTGCTCACATATCAGATGAATGAGGACAGTTAAGATGTGTGTAATATTCCTGCAAATGAATCTGTTAGAGTTTGCAAAGCCCAAGAATCTGTACCAAATATATACAATGAAGCCACAAAAGAAACATCATGTATGCATCTAATTAAGTGTGAATATTATTCAGGTAACACCTTCTCACATTCTCAGTCACTAAAGACATCTCACCAAATTTTAGAGAGTCAAATCAGGAACTCCAGGTGCTGGGACAATCCCTGGGATAAAAAAAGGGAAGAAAGGCTGACAAATGAGGGATATTTTAAAAGGAATGGGGGAAAAAAACCCTTATTGCTCCTTAAGAAAAAACTGCTCTTCTACAGAACCATTTAATCCATGGGACAACTGAAAGTTAAAATCCAGTGACCAACTGGCAACATTAAGATTCTGGAAAGGAACTAATTTTGTTTAGTCTTCAGTCCCATCAATTCCCATTTTTCCTTTTCAAATGCTGAAATGCTAGTAAGCTTATATCTAGTTAAAAGAAAATCATCACTGAAAAGATATTATTCACATAAGTCAATTAAACCAAATCATGGAACCTATTAGTAACATGGTTTATGCGTTGTAAAAATGCAATTTTCTGCATTTATAATAAATGATGCAGGCATTCACAAAACTTTTAGTAATAAAATTTGTTACAAATGCTACTAACACTTGTTAAAATTCAAAGCAATCCCTCGATGAATGTAATGACTAATTACAATAAAAGGGAAATTATTCCAAGCAAGAAAGTGCCTAATAAAAATTAACATCTTTATTTCTGGAGAAGGATTGCTTTGTAAGAGTGAAGCAAGGACAGTTTGTTGTTGAATAGAAGTCACTGACACACTGCTCCATGAAAAATGCCATAGGCATAGCTGTAGCATAATTGTTGATACAACAACAGCAGCAGGCAAGATTATAATTAAGGTTTACCTTTTTATTTTCTTGAGTTGAATGAAAAATTAATTTTCCATCTGCTTTTACTATATAGTCATTTGTCAATGTCCTAAGCTGCATTTAAAATCTATGTGCTCTAATATCTCACTCTCTAGCATGTACTAAAATTAAAAGTGATATGAAAAAACACATTTCTAAATTCCATTCCACGGTGAAATTAAAAAAAATCTGATCAAATGAAATTAATAGTAGTAGCTATGCACTGTGTTGCACTGATTATGAAATCACACAGGAAATATTTGTACTTTAACATCAAGGCAAGTATTACTTAGTAAAAGACTATTTTTCCAATTTGAAGTGTCTCCTCTAGTTAAAAGTGCCTTCAGTTTTCAAGATGAGAATAATTTTGGCCTATGTGAGTTTCCTGTTTTTTATCCAAAAATGTCACAGACTTTTGGAAAACATCCTGCTTTGGATCTGTGTTTTTTGGACAAACTTCATGGTCTTCTCTGGGCAATGCCCTGCACTATTTAGGGGTATCCAATATCACCCAGTAAGTGAAAGTGCAAGACATGTTAACAAGAGATTTATCCTCTGGAAGCATGAGGCCTCAGGGTCAAAAAAATCACACAGCAGTTCAAAACTCAATTCAGTAAAAAGAATTTTTTCCTCATTTAATAAAATAATTTGTAATATTTCAGAGTAAAATCAAGAAATCACATCCAGGAAATTGCTATTCACCTAGAGGAAGCTGCTTTCATTTGACCCTCCTTTTCCCCAAGTTAGTGTTTTTACACTTACAATTTCACAACAACTCAAATTTTTTACTTTCCACTCATTGTTACTCAATTAGTGCCTTCAAGCATAAAGAACAAAATTCAGTGTTCCTTCTCTTTTTTTTTTTTTACCAGTTCGTCCTGCACTTCTGATACACAGAATCACCAAAGCAATTAACAGACACATGGGTCACAAGACACAGCTGTAAGACTGCCACTTAAAAAGTCATTGCTTTATAGTCTGCTTATCTAAAATACTGTACCTGGTTGATAAAGCCAGTTATTAAGAACTTCATAAAATGCACCATTGAAGAGATTCAAATGAGAAATTTATGTCTTCCCAAAAAAACCACAAGACTAATTGTTTAAATGGCAACAGGTGCAGCTGTAAATATAGAAAACCAAAAGTGCATGTTTCACACTCTTCAGGGAAGTTTCAGATTCAAAAAGTTTTTAAAATATTGATAATGATAATCGAGGTAACAAGCAACAGAGAAATACACTACTAGAAGAGGAACGAAACTGAGTTTTGCAAGAAAAACAGATACGTTACAAACAAATGTAACTTCTGCAAGACCTGATGATCAGTATCAAAGGCCAGTTTTAAAAGTCCATGTCATGCTGAACTTGAAAGTCATCCTGTTATTTTGAATACTTCCTTCTGTACCTTACGCTATGGGAAAAACTTCTCAAAAGTCTTCTGCCTCATACCTTGCAGAAGACTGTTACTCTGTTTCCTACCTTTCTTCTTCCTCTTTTCTGCACTTCAGGACTTGCATTCCAATGCCAAAACCAGTCACCTTTGATCTTAGTGACCACTTATCCTTGGACACCATAACCGTATAGAGGTCCATGCCAACTAATAACGTATTCAAGAAAGATGAGGGATGTACTTGGGAGTTACAGTTTTCAGATCAGACTTTATTCATCAGGTTTCTAGAAAGACATTTTCAGAATTCCATTAAAAAAACGAAAAATTAACAATGATACTGACCACAAAAGTGACTTTCTTGGGCTTCTGCCACCATAAAGCACAAGTTTTCCCAAATTACACTGTTAAGTTCACTGCACAATTCATCAAAAGGACAAAGAGCTTAATAAAAATAAAATAAAAACTGCAACATCTAAAATATCCCTGCCCTCTCCCTGCCTCAGTATGCTAAGTGAGTCAGATGAAACACCTAAGAGAGTGACATGCTTGAAGTCTAACTATGACAGGTTTGGCATTAAAACTAATGCAAAATTTGCAGCATTAAAACACGCCATTAAATCCAAACAGCCTCAAATATGAATGACAGCTGCTAAGGTCTGCCAATGTAAATGCCTTCAGACAGGAACAGTAATAAAGCACTTGACATCAGGTGATTAGGATATTTTGCTGACCTAGAAGCATAGCTGAGAATTCACATCTCAACCTTCAGCATCCAAGTTCATCCCACGGAGAATCTGGATCTTAGTTTTATTTGCTGAACATCAGAGAGTTGATGTTTAGTGTTGAGGTCTCTGAGAAAGAAACCAACAGCTGTGAAGTATCTGTTGTCAGACAAGCCTTGAATGACTGTAGAAGGCCACAGATTTAAAAATAAAAACACTGTTTTGCTTCTCCTGGGCAGAGATGACCAGAAAAAAATCTCTACAACATGTGTAGAGATTCTGGTTGCTTCTATAAAAAGCTGTATTGAAACAAAGAAGAATATACCACAGTTTTATGCTGCATATACATAAGTCAAGCATAAAATTCACAACTAAGAAATAAATAAACAAATACAAACATTCTGGCATTACACTTGAAGAGCTATTGTGATTTGACAAGATATCAAGAATACACGACTATGTGATTAGTTATTTTTTCCATACTTTAGGTCACACACTTGCTTTAATCATGTCTTAGTGTTTCAAAATACTGACGTCTTATTAACCCATGTCATGATATCAAAGCTAAATATTGCAGTTAAAATATACAAGTTGTGTTCTCATTGCTATACTCCATGTTCTTTCAGTACACTGACTGGTGATGTGGCTTGAACAGGAGGGAACAGCATATGCTAATTCAAACTTTTGGATTAAAGTACACTGACTTCCAATTTTCCATATAACTTGACCAACCTTGTGTTTTAAAGCACATTTTGTCTGGACTACAGCATAACTTCACAAAAGCCCACAGAAAACAGCAGGATGTGGTTCCCAAAAGACTGATAGTAAAGCAGTAATTATTAAAGTTGTCTTTGAGTGGCCAATTTTTATAGTACATCTGCATTTTAAAGTGCTCTGTGGATGATTCACACAATTAATCCGTGCTTTGCTCAAAGATCCACGAAGGATTAAAGATCTTTCCTTGATGCCTTTACTGAATATACCCAAATTACTTAAGTGATAAAAAAATTCTACTTCCCAGATTACAGTGGATTTTCAATTGATTTAGAGACCAGTGAGCACAGATCATTCCAGCTCAGAGCAGGAGAGGCTGTGCCTGACTGGGGAAAGCCCACAAGCTTTTAAGAGCTGAAAGTAAGCTTGAAACCTAATCATACTACAATCAAGCTAAAAATTCTACAGTGTACCTGCTTCCATCTCTCTCTGTATAATCCTGAGGTTTTACTAATCCTATCAGCGGTAAGCACCCTTTCTCTTCCTGCCAAAGCAGAGTCAGTTATCAGAATGTGGAGTTGCTTCGTAGAAGTAATTGTAAAAGACAGTTCTCATGTGCACAGAAGCAAACCACTAACAATCAGCAGGAGTAAAGTTAGGCGCTGCACATACAGTTGCTCAGTTTTTCAATAATTACTATTACCACCTCAAGGCTGTCAGAACGGAATTCTAGTATCACAAACACTTCCAGTATTTTTGAAGTATGTGAGAGTAGCTGGATTTTTTAATATCCAATTATTATTGTTTCCATATTGTATGTCTGCTCATCAAAGCGAGTAGACTAGAGATTAAAAGACAATTTACAAAACTTTACATATAAATGGCTACATAAAATTATAACAGCTCTTCAAAATCTTACAAACATAACTGTTTTAATCTGACTAGCTTATTTTCATGCACAAAAATGGAATAATTTCCTGCCACCTCAATTACAATAACCAGATCCTCTGGCATCCAACACTGCTACATTCTCTTGAAACATGTCACAATATTGGACTAAGCTTCAACATTTGAAGGACACCACTAGTGACAGACCTCCAACTACACCATGTGGCACTGATCATTACTCTCTAAGCTCTGCCATTCAGTGATTTATCAAGCCACTTCACTGTCCACTGATCCAGCCCACAGTTCCTGAGTTTGCTTATGAGGGTATCACGGGAGACAGTGCCAAAAGCCTTGTTGAAGTCTAGGCAGACAACAACCCTTGCTCTCCCCACATCTACCAGTTGTCCGACCACAGAAGGCAATCAGGTTGCTTTAATAAATCCATGCTGACTATTCCTGACCACCTTCTTGTCTTTCACATGCCTCCAGGATGAGCCATCCATGGCAAAAGCCATTCCATCAGCTTTCCAGTATCTGAGGTGAGGGCTTTTCTTTATTTTCCCCAGAGGAAAACAAACGTAGACCATGGCTGTATTTAGTTTCAGACTGAATGATATCCCTTGTTTGACTGAAAGGTTATTTTGGCACACTACATATTTTAACATAAAGCTGAAATTAGTTTCCAAATGCCAATTCATTTGGGAACTCAAGAAACAAAAATGTCACAACTTTCTGATTTTGGAGCAGAAGGTGCCTCTGCCACTAGCTCAATTAACTAAGTGAAAATTATGTGAACTCACCCAAAAAAGAAAACCACACACTATGTACCAGAGTCTGCAAACCCATGCCTAAGCTACTTGACTGGAAAAAAACCAAAACACATGCCCTGTTCTAGCCTACTAAATATATTTAAGTACTTTTCAGTTCTTAAGAGTACACTGTGTACTCCTTTTAAATATGGCAGGAGAGATCTGCTGAAGTTTCTATATCATAATGATCCAAGTTGATCAGTTCCTGCAACTGGATTTTTCTTCATGTATCCAAAATACAAGCCTCCCAAAGACCCACTGCTGTACTGAAAACATGACCTTTGCATTGGATTACTTCACTTCAAATCTCATCACTATTATTTAATATAAAATACAAAAACTCTCCCCACCAAGTGCTAAGGAAATACAAGTTGATCAAGGTTGCTGGAAAAAGCAACGTCTAGTCAGCCAACAATCACTGTGACTCTAGCTGACAGAAGTAGGCTGCTCTCAGTTTCCCATACACACTTCCAGTTGACCACATTGAGACTTGCTTAAAATAGACCCATATTGGATCGAAATATTCCAACTGCAGAACTGTATTTGTTGAAATAAAAAAGCTCTCCCAAAACTATTTCTATGTCACTTCACAGGGGGGTGAATTTTCCTGACCATTCTTTCTGTTAAGAAACTTCATCAATTCAAGAGTCACAGCTTCCAAAACTCAAAGGAAGGGAAAACCTTGGGAGGAGTCCAAAGCTAGAAAATGCTCCTTGAGCATTATAAGCCTCTCTGTGGCTTGTATCTCAGCTGCCAAGGCAAGTGGTTAAAATCCTTTACGTTTCCTCATTCTAAGCATGATATTAGAACTTATTTTGAATCTGAGTTCACACAGCTATTGTTTTCAGATTGTAACTGTGATTCAATGCTGTGTTTCATTGTTTTCATCAGTTATACATCCCATGTAGGTATTCATTCATCAGCTGTAAAGAAATCACTTGATTTTTTTTTTCCTTTCTATTTATGGATATGAATGAGCTACACAAAAGAACTGGAACCTCAAAAATCACAAAATTTAGGTCACTGAAACAATTTTTGCAGTATTTCCGATGTAATTTCTAAACCCAGTATTGACTTTTCCAACTGAAGACCATGTGGATCAGGATTACAATGATTATGTGAAGAAATTACTTTAACTCACAATCCTCTAGAGACACATGCCTCAGAAAGAAATGACCTTTAAGTGTGACTCAATTCCATAAGATGAATCTAGAAAAAGCATTTGGGTGTTCACTATATCTTTTCTCACAGACTCCATGCAAAATCTGCCCAGGTGGTAGACCGAAAGCTTTCCTAGCTGGAAGTATTGCAAATTTAGTCCAGGCTGAGAGCCAAGATAGGAACTATCCATCTCAGGAATTACCATGAAAAATAAAATTATCTCCACTCAGCAGCATTTATTAAATTTTCTCAAATCTGTTGGGTCAAAAATTTATTTCTTCCAGCAAAGGCCCTTAAAATTAGGTTCCCATTTTTCAATCCTGACATTGCTTTTTCCACTAAGTTTTCAGGCCATATGGTATTCTTCATCCTTTCAGGCAAACAGAGCTTCTCCATTACAGAGAGTGCTGGTGCTGGTGGATCCAGTTCCCAAACTTTACCCCATCACCTTTGAGCTTCTGTCCTGATTCAAAGCAGAAAAACAGTGATCCTAGCAGAGTCGTGTGCAACCCAAAAGTAACACATAGTCACAACAGTATTCATCAGAAATATAACTGGGAGGCTATTTACAAGTCCAAGTTTTTAGCGACATTTGTCCTGCAGAGCTTTAGGATCACTGCCAAATACAAACAACATGTCTGACTATACACAAAGAGCCATGATGCTCCACAGATTAAAGTAAAATAAGATTTTTTAAAAAAGAACTTTACTTAAGGGTATCATCAGTGTCACTTTTCTTCCAACATGCTATTTCCTCTTTTTTTTTATGCAACATAAATTATTATGTTATTACTGGTGACTTACAATATGGAAATGAAGATGGATCAAGAGTTGCTCCATCCACCCCATATTTCATTTTAAAAATTAAGGGAAGGAGAGGAAGGAGTGTCCTATCTTTTAGTACTACGTTTTTGTTCTTTACTTTGCCCTTTTTTCCCTAATGCAATGGCAGATTTAAAAAGACCATTAGAAAATGTCGTTTCAAGCTAAAAGGCACCATATCATCCACTCTTTAGTGAGTTCCCTAACTTTTTCTGTTATAATATTACACAATATAACTCACTAGGATTTTATTCCTTTGTAGTAGGCCACACTGCTGTTTCATTGTCTTTGCAATATACCTGGTTTGCCTAAAATTTAAAGTAATTCATTCTCTCTCCCTGCAGCCTACTTTATATCATATCTATAGTATTTCATAGAATCATAGAATTTAGTTGGAAAAGACATTTCAGATCATCAAGTTAAACTGCTACCCCCACACTGCCAAGTCCACATCAAGCTGTATAGAATGATCATATCAAGATAATAAGTATATTTTTTAGGGTTTCCAACCAGTAACAAGCTATCTTTGCCCCTGCTTTAAACCTTTCACCTAACTCTCCTTACGCTGTGCCACCTAAAGTTTTGAGCCTTCCAAGAGACATGTAGAGTGTGATGATCCCATCAGTCAGTACTTCCTCATGTAAAGCAAATACTGCCCTTAATACATGGTTCCTTGAAATTTCAGTTGAATACCACTTAATTTAATTTTTCAATTATTTATTATTAGGTCATTAAAAAACACCTGTTTCCTTTTAAAAGCATGTAGCACAACCAAATTCAAGTATATAGCCATGGCAAGTACAAAATAGAAAATTCTCACAAATAATATGGCTAACCAGGCACAGCATACTCATTGACACACCTTTATAAAACGTGGAATTATATCCTGAACTGCATGCCTTTAAAACAGAGTAAAATATTACAGTATAATTCACAGTGGCGATTTTAACAGCCTTTCAGTATCACTTACAGCTTGGGTATCTGCTTCTATGTGAAGCCTATAACAAAGATTTTGAGATAAATGACTTTACAACAGACTAAATTAAAAGGATTCCAAACACAAATTATAACTTTGGGTGTGGCCCTTCAGGCTTTTATCATAGCAAAATCTAAACTTTCTGTTTAATTAAGACCTGTCAGTGAAAAGGTGAAATGCTCAAGGACAAAACCAGACAAAGACAGTGTGTCTTTGTATTACCCTTTATATATTCACCCAGTGTCTAGTGTACGATTAATAGCCACTCTATAAAAATCACAAACCCATTAATGATATCCAGATAGAGGCTTAAAGATCTCTACTTCAATTCTGTCTTTGACAATTAACATACTTTTGCTAAGGAACTCCCGACACATTTGGCTTGTCCTAATAGAAGGATTTTACATCAGCTGAAAAGGGGCAGCAGGTGGCGGAAAGCAAGCATCACAAAATGTCATCTGTTTATAAACTCAAGAAGAAATCTTTCAAGAGTGAGTTTACATCTTATTCAGTTATTATCAGCAGCATTGAAGGAATGATGGATACACTTACAGCATGAAGATTTGCTTTGAAAATACATAGGACTGTAGTAACACCAACAACACTGATATAGTGCAGAAAATATTCTGTGAAACACAAAAGTGACCAAGAGTCTAACACTGGGAGGGGGAAATTTTTTTTTTTTTTTTTTGAAATTCTAATGCACTAAGAACTTCTATCTCCAATCTGTTATTAGATATCACATCAAAAATGTGTAAAAATCTTTGTAACATTTTTGCAACATTCCACCAAACCAGGTTTCATAACAGAAGCTAGCAGCTGCAGACAAAGACTGCGCATCAGTGAGGTGTTCAGCAGCATGAAGTCATGTTAGTTAGAGCCACGATCTACTTATCCCAAATACAGGAACAAAAGCAGTTTGTATCCAAGCAGATCTGAAAGCAGTTAAAGGATAAGGCTAGCTCATAAAATTTAATAGGGGGCAAGGGAAGTAGTGGAATGGAGAGAAACAGAAAAAAATGAAAAGGATTTGTGTCCTGAATCAATCCAGATTACCAGATGCTAACTAAGCAGGGTAGGGAGGAGGAAGAACAGGAAAGAGAAAACAGGATGCTGCAAATACAGAGCAAGAGCCTCCGTTTTCTTTGGCAGGTACTCTTCCGACATTCTCAAGTCCCTGAAGCTTGAGGCAGGGACTGGGGGACTTAATTCCCTTCTATCACTGTAAGATCATTTGAGGAACTCAAACATACAGAAGACTACAGGATCCAACAGGATGCACCTCAGGTCTTGAAGGAAATGGCTGATATGGTTGCCTAGCCATTCTCAAGCATATTTGAGCAGTCCTGGCAGCCAGATGAAGTGCCCCATGACTGAAAAACAGAGAAACATTGCACTCATTCTTAAAAAGGGTAAAATGGTGGTCCTCAGAAACGTACTAAGCCCAGCCAGATCATGGAACAGATCCTCCTGGAAGCTGTGCCAAGGCATATAGTAGACAGGGAGGTGATAAGAGTCAGCCAACTTGGCTACACCAATGGAAAACTGTGCCAGGCTAATCGGGTTGCCATCTACAACAGGGTTACTGTGTTGCTGTATAAGGCAGGAGCATCAGTATCTCCCTAGACTTCTGTAGACCTTTGATACAGTTCCACACAACATCCTGCCAATAAACCAGAGAGATACAGATTTTCTGTATTAACTGTTCCATGGACAAGGAATTGGCTGGACAGCAGCAGCCAAAGAGAAAATAATGCAGTCAATGGCTCAATATCCAAATGGAGATAAGTAACAGGCGGTGTGCCAGCAGCCACAGCCTCTGCCCAATGCAATTTGTCCACGGTTCCATCATGTGCATGCACACAGTGTTCACGCTCCAAGTGGACCTTTGGCTTGCTCTACAAAGTTTATCAAGGGCAAGAAAAGCAGGCCTGGACACTGTGCAAAGTGCTTCTTGGTAGGCAACCACACTAAGCATAGTCAAGTGCCCAGCTGGTCCTGCTGCTGCTCCAACATTTCCTGCTTACACTCTTTCCTTTTACTTAGTAAAAGAGAGGAACAGATAACCTGAGCACCAATCCATTTCAATCATACAACCAGAACTTTGCCATCTTGTTTGATTCTGTCCAAGCCCTGGTTTGCTGTGTCATTCATGCCTACATGAGAGAAGAGCAAGGCATAACCATCCCTGTTACTACCAGGTTGTGGTCTCTGCGACGTCCCAGGCCATAGCACTTGGAAAGCAGCAAACTTCACATGAATCCCTGTCAGGCTGACAAATGGGTCAGTACTCCTTTGCAGAGAGATACTCATAATGAGAACTCATTTCTTTTTGTGGTTTCTAATGTGTGCTGTGGGTGTGGTTTCTCCCTCCAGAGCTTGCTCATTGGTGTCTTCAAGTGTTAGGACATCCTAGAATCAAAGAATAGTTTGGATTCTGAGGCACCTTCAAGATCACCCAGTTCCAAGCCCCTTGTCATGGTCAGGAACACCTTCCACTAGACCACGTTGCTCAAAGCCCCATCCAGCCTGGACTTGAACACTGCCAGGGATGGGACTTCCTCAACTTCTCTGGGCAACCTGGGCCAGTGCCTCACCACCCCTACAGTGAAAAATTCCTAATATCTAATCTAAACCTTCCCTCTCTCTTTCAGTCTAAAACCATTCCCCTCTGTCCTGTTACTAAATGCCCTTGCAAATAGTCTCTCTCCATCTTTCTTGTAGGCTTCCTTGATGTACTGGAAGTCTACACCCTAAAACCATCTCTTCTCCAGGCCAATCCCAATTTTTACAGCCTTTCTTTGTAGTAAAGGTGCTCCATCCCTCTAACCATCTTGGTGGCCTCCTCTGCACCCACTCCAACAGGTCCATGCCCTTTCTGTGCTGGGGACCCCAGAGCTGGATGCAGTGTTCTGGGTGAGGTGTCATCAGAGAGAAGAGAAAGAATTACCTCCCTTGATTTGCTGGCCAGACTGCTTTCATTCTCATCTCATTCTGGTTTCTACGCAGGAGAGTGAACCAGAGTTCTGCCCTTGTGGGTCACCAGGATCTGTGATGCCTCACTCAGAGTAGCATCAACCATCTGTGACTGCTTACAAAAGCTCTCCTCTGTTTCTTCTTCTGCCTGTCCAGTACCACACAGGCTTCTCCCTGGCTCCTGTAACTCAGCCACCCAGTGTGCCTGGCCTCAGCCTGCTTGCACCTCTCACAAGACACTTGCTTGTGCCTCAGGAGGAAATCCTGGACACTCATCACAACCTGAGGGCCACACTGCACTCCTTCCCTAGCACTTCTGCCTGGGAGACAAGCCCCCAGACATCTCGGGGGCTCTCCAGTTTTTGCCCCCGCGCACTGCCGGCAGCATGCTTGTATTTAATTACAAATACATGACTAGGACTTACTTAGAACTCGTCATAGAAATCAATTCTTAAAAGGCGAGCAGAAAGGGGAAAGTGATGGCCGTGTTTCCACATATCACCAGTTTTTGCCCTCTGTGCCTGTCACACCTATCTTCAAATGCAGCAATGGGTTATCAGCTACTTGTACTGGTTGAAATACCAGTGCATTTCATACTTCCTACAACACAAATGGAGGCCTGGTATGATTAAGGAGAAAGAAAGTGAAAAAAACTATTGTTATAAATGACAATTGTCCCTGTTTGGGAAATTGTCTGTCATTCTTGGGAAGTCTACTACTCAAAGTAGATGTCTCACCAAAACTGTCACCATGTTTGCCTCAGGTGAACACAAAAAAAGCTGAAGCATTATCTTTGCTGACAATTAATAACTTCAAGATTCCCAACATGGGAGCTAAAGGAACTACAGTTCTGAGAACACTGTTGTATTGTTGCCACATAATTCTTAAAATCACTGATGGCAATTATGTAAATTATTACTCAGATGAAACAGGTGGTAATGAACTCACCAAAAAGGGTACGTGTATCATAAAAGCCCTATGACTATGTTGAGATTGTTTAAACTAGATACTACAGATAGTTTACGTTATCTCCACAGTCCAGGAAATAATTGCCAAATTAGCTCAGCAGTTCAGCCACAGTTCAAAATAAACTGCTTTCAGCTCAAGGAATATGCAGGTATCAGGATTTTTGCCGTCTACTAAAAATGAAGTATATCTGAACACACTTTTCAACATACAGCACAAAATGCCAGTATGTTACTAATTTGCACTGCATTTGACATGAATATTCATCTTTCACAATTCTTCTAAAAATATTGTTTAAAAAAATGAGATGTCTAGAAGACTTCAATGTGAGCAGAGTTTGTGGAAGAATGGAAAGAATTCCACAGTGCTCATACAAGACATAACATTTTCAAACAGGACAGATATGCAAGAGGTTTTGCAAATGGGACATCAGTATCATCCTTCCAATTTAACTTAATGATATTTGTCTTGCCAAAAACATCGGAGAGTCAGAGTGCGCCAGTAGAAGAACCCAATCATTGTAATGCATTGTTGTCATCTTAGCTTTCTGAAATAACAAGGTGACACAAAGAAATCTTAGATGAGATGTGCCTTAGAGAAAAAGAACTCCTCTGCTGCAAAGAAGCTGTGATTTTTTTTTCACTTACTTTAAAGAAATTCCTTAAGAAAAATTCAGACAAATAGTATAGGTGTCTTTACTTCAGTGAAGCTAAGAAATACTGACCTAGGAGAAAATTTATAGTAGTGTTAGGCATCAACAGATACTAGACATGTAAAAGATAGTAGACCTACCTTTAGATACCCAAGTACTCTTAATCACAATTTAAATATATATTCTTGTCCACAAAGTCTAGAAAAATTAGAAACCAGTATTATAGTACCTGTTTTAAGATTTGGAGATGTATTAAAAAGAAGTATTTTCTTTACTTTGTAGCAGAAGCTACATTTATTTGTGATAAGAGTCACCACACATACCTATACGGACATACACACACACACACTATCTATCTATCTATCTACCAATAGATAGACAGATATATCTAAGATGGTTAAATACTTTGTTCATAAGAAGTAGGCACTTACTTTCTTGAATTTTCCTGCCAAAATGGTTTGGTTTAAGGCTATTTTATCCTTCAGATTTCATAATCTCTTTTCTTGATTCCTTCATTTCAAAATGTTGGTAAGAGCGTGCTAAATACTTACAAAATGGTTGCCTCAGGTTTCCAACATTCAGACCATATGTGTACTGCCACGAAAATATTTGGATTGTTTTCTCAAGACTACACAAGCCAATTTTAGTCATGCTTTTAATAGAAGACGAGTCACTGAACTCTGGAAGTTCCCTATCACTTTCTGGTTTTTTTATTAAAGAACTGTTTCATTTGAACTCCCAAGATAGACATCAAGTACCAGAGAACAATGAAAAGGTAGAGCTGATCATAAGGCATCATCGGTTATTTCAAATGTCAAAAAATCTAGGCTGGTTGTCTTGATTAGTAACATTATGTTAGTAATAAATCAACACATTGCTTCTAGATTACAATCTAGTTAAAAAAAAAATCAATAATCAATGTGGAAATAAATCTAAATCAAAGGCTTGCAGGCTGTTGTCCAGCTGGGGTATTTCAACCAATCCAACATCTACTGTAAAGGTTGCATGGTGAGCAACCCAGGAGACTCCTGGAATGCATGAAGGATAACTTCTTAAGACAAGCAATAGATTCCCCTACCAGAGGGCATGAAATACTGGACCTCCTGGTCACCAATGCAAGCGAGCCATTTGGGAACACCAAGATTTGAGACAAGCCTGGAGTGAAGTCAAGATGCACTGGTGGAGTTTGCAGACCTGAGGACGAGGTAAAGAGGAAAGAAAATCTCAAACTCTATGAAAGCAAACTTCCATACTTCAAGGAGCTAATCAATCAATAGGACCCCAGGGAAACTGCCCTCAGGGACAAGGAAGCAGAACAGGACTGGCAGATCTTTATGGACACATTCCATAGAGCACAACAGCTAGCAATCCCCAGGAGCAAGAAATCAGGCAAGGCCAAAGACCAGCATGGATGAGCGCAGACCAGCTGGTCAAATTAAAGGGCACAAAGCAAATGCAGACATGGTGGACGCAGGAACAGACTTTCAAGGAAGGGCATGGGGAAGCTGTCCAGTTATGTAAGGATGGTGGACTTGGCAGTGCTAGGTTTATGGTTGGACTTGATGATCCTAAAGGTCTTTTCCAACCTAAACAACTCTATGATTCTACACAGTTGCCAAACTCCTCTCCATGATATCTGAAAAGCTATGGCAGTCAAGTGAAGTCTCTGGTGAGCAAAAAGAGAGAAAAACTGCACCCATTTTTAGAAAGGGTAGCAAGGAGGATCCTGGGAACTACCAGCCTGTCAGCCTCCTCTCTGTGTCTGGGAAGATCCTTCTAGAAGCCGTGCTAAGGCACATGGAAGACAGGAAGGTGAGTCGAGACAGCCAGCATGGCTGCACCAAGGGCAAGTCCTGCCTGACCAACTCGTAAATGAGAGGCTGGACATGACCCAGCCATGGGCACTCCCAGCCCAGAGAGCCAAACGTGTCCTGGGCTGCATCCAAAGCAGCGTGGGCAGCAGGGGAGGGAGGGGATTCTGCCCCTCTGCTCTGCTCTGCTGAGCCCCCACCTGGAACACTGCACCCAGCTCTGGGGTCCCAGCACGGGAAGAACATGCAACTTTTAAATCAAGTCCAGAGGAGGGCCACAGAAACAACCAGAGGGATGGAACACCTTTTCTATGACCAAAAGCTGAGAAAGCTGGGGTTGTTCAGCCTGGAGAAGAGAAGGCTCTAGGATGACCTTGTTGTGGCCTTCCAGTACCTAAAGGAGGTTTATAAGAAAGATAGGTACAGACTTTTTAGCACGGGTTGTTGAGATAGGACAAAGGGTAATAGTTTTAGACTGAAAGAAGGTAAAAATTAGGCTACATGTAAGGAAGATATTTGTCACAATAAGAGTGCTAAAATACTGGAGGATGTTGCCCAGAGAGGTGGTAGATGCCCCTTTCCTGGAAACATTCCAGGTCAGTCTGGATGGGGGTCTAAACATCATAATCTAGTTGAAGATGTCCTTCGTCATTGTAGGAAAGTTGCAGTAGATGGCCTTTAAAGCTCCCTTCCAACACAAAGTATTCTGTGATTCTATAATAAAGTAGCTTGCATTTGTGCAAGACTTAGAAATATTAAATTTTTAACTGCAGCCAAATCAATCCTTTAAAAAGCTGCATCACTGTGAGATCATGAAGGAAATGAGTATGTGAAGTAATAAAACAGACACATTACCTTCGCATAAGAAAATGGAAGTATTCCCAAGGTGATTACTCTTGACTGGTTTAGCAAGGAAAAGATTAGGGGACTGTAATACTGAAATTTGATGCTTAGACACAGAGATTAATGTCTTAAATACTGTACTGCTAAAATGAGCAGCTTTAAAATGGATTGCTTCCAGTTCAGCATACAGACTTTTTTCCAAAGGTATAAATTATACACTGAAAGCTATAAAACTATTAAAATTACACCTTTTCACTTGTTAGGCACTAGTGTTAGTCTGCAATACCTTCCTAACTCATTTTTAGTAATGCAGTCAAAAGCAAGTAATTCAGCTGCACTGAACATGACACCTATTTAAATGAAACATCCATCCCTAAACTTTAATCCAGTAACACAGAAATTGTTAACTCCTCAAAAATATCTTATCGCTGGCTCTCTGTTCTAACTTGTTCCAACAGTGCAACATGTGTCACATCATGCAGCTGGAAAAGCTGTTGCACAGTCCTCCAGAGAACAGTGTGAATAAGAACAATTTTCTCCTTTAGCACTGCATGTTTTTAAAGGTTGCTGGGAATATTTCTTCAAAGCAGGGCAAAAATAAAACCCTAATTTGGCCAATCATTTTTAAATTTACCTCCCATTCAAGGAAATGGGAGAATGTATTTTCAACCTGTTGAATACTTCTCTAATAAGAACACCCAAACATTTTATCATTTTACCATTCTAGGTTGGACAGAGACAAAACCCTGAAATGAAATTAAAAAATTTATACATGTCTGAAGATACTGTTTTACGAAGGAATAATTCCAGCCATTTGAAAATACTCTACTGTCATAACCAATACTCAATTTCCTCTAACGTGTAAAGCATTATCTGAAGGGCAACTCAATGGAATTGAACGCAAACAGAAGTGACAAAGCAGATTGCAGTCAGTTATCTCTGAGATGTAGAGAACTGCAGCACTTCAGTTTTACACTGTCAGCAAAGAGTGCTTCTTATACTTCTGTAGAAGGAATTGTACATTTATGAGCTGTCAAAGTTCTAATGTGTTCAAAAGTTCAAAGTCAAGAATGATTCATCACATGACACACAAAGTGAAGAGGCAATTAAGACAACAACTTTAGACGATGCTACATAAATTCTCTATTTTATTCAAAGATGCAGCTGAATACAAAATAACCAATGGTCCACAAAACAGGGCTGATAGGTCTAAATGTCTTCATTTCAAACATCATTAAATGTTAGATAATTAGTCCAAAAATGAATTTTTAATTTATCTAAACCAATTCAGAAGGCATGCTATTAAAGCCTGGTTTTATAGGCTTTATGACACATAATTAAGGAATAGAAATATGCATTGGAAAGAAGAATTCATTATTCATTATACTACCTCATTTACAAAATTGTTGTCATTTCTGATAAGATGTCTATTACAGACAAAAAAAATCGCTATCTGCTGCCTTACCAAGGTCACTACATGTTACTGTACAGCAATGAATGCTGCACCAGTTTGTGATGATTTTATGAAAATCCTTTAAAGCCGAATTTTACATTTATCCACTGAAAGAACACCTACATGCAAGTCTATAATTAGAAATTCTATTTTAACACAAGCAAGATGCATTTAAATTACATCCTGCTGCTTCAAGTTTTAAGTGCTTGACAAAGAAACTTTAAGTGTTTTAAATAGATAGGTTTTGTTTGCTTTGTATATATGCTTTTCATTCACTGCCAAATGAAGAATCATTTTAGAAAGTAAACTAATTCAGCTGCTTCCAGAATCAAGTTTCAAAGAACAGTTTAAGAAGAATTTCTAATTACATACACTCAGTTGCTTCCTTTTGCTCTACTGACAGTAATTTCGTAACACACCATGATTACTGAATCTAGTGCAGAGCTTAAAAATGCCCAAAACACAACACAAGCTGTGTCACACAAATTTGTCCCAAAATTTGGTAGACACCTAAGATTGCCACTAGGGAGCCATACACCATAGTGGAAGTAATCTCTAGATGGATCAGCAGGTGATGTAAATATCTAGCCTTGAGCAGGATCATGGTGGTAAGAGTTACCACAAATTTAATTATGAATTCCTATAACAACATATTTCACAGTCTCTTAATGACTCTTCCAGTCACATCACTCTATTACTCTTCTAGGCCTACAAAAGTACATAGGCTGCTTAATAGCAAATGGCAGGTTTTTAAACAGCATACTTGAGGACACAGCTTTCCTAAAAAGGTTCCAGATTTTATTATATAATACACAAAAGCAAAAATAAGCTCCATCGGGTTTTGAAAAATTTTACATTCCTTTTATGTTTTCACATCAGACATTTATTATAAGCCATATTACCTGACGACATTTTATTAAACCTTATATGCTTAAGGATTATTTTAACTGACCTATATACAAGCAGAAGCAATCCATAACAAGGGAGATAAATCTCCAAATTTTTATACTGATCTCAGAAGTGCACTGTTTCACAGCAGTGTCTCCATTTCATTCTTTTGTCTCACCACACTCTAGAGGGAGGTTACTGCTAAAGCTACAGTAATTCGTGCAGCTTTTGTAGCATCTGCTTTATTTCAAGAGATGACGTATATCCCTGTTGTACAGCAGATCTAAAAAATGGAATTAACCCGAGTAATCCTCAGTAACAACACTACATTTAATCAACAGCGGGTTTGTAACGGATCACTCCATCCTTTTTGAAGCAATTTAAAATACTATTCTTTTTAACATATTTTTGCATCTCTTATCAGAAAGTGATTAGAATCGATAGAACAACTTTCAATAACTTTCAAATAACTTCCAATTTGCAAAAAGCTTAAAAAAACCATATTAAGTAAATTGTTTCAGTAGAGTCAGCTCTTAAAACATTTGTGTTTAACATTTGTGTGATTTAAAATGTAAGTCTGAAACACACAGCAGTACTAAGTCCAAGAATCACATACCTGCTTCCATGTATGTCTACAGTTAAGCAAGACTACTTACTGTAAGTTTCATACGGACAGTAATTTATAATCAATACATATACAGACATTTGCTGTCCCTAACAGCATCAAAAGACAACAGAGGACAATGTGGAAAAAAACAACTAGAGAATGCATTACTCAAAGGATTCAGTAATGATAAAGTTGGATCAGCCATCTGTACTTAAAAATGCAACAGCTGGCATTTACAATATCCACCTGGGACATATATTGATGTCAATAACAGATAAGCCCTTTCAAACAATTTAAGAGAGGTTCAGCCCTAAAAAAGAGAAACCTTACTTGATGTGCTCACTGAAAGAGCTTCAAGCATTAAGCTTTTGTGGTAACCCGATTTCAACTAATTAATACTTCCTACCAAAATAGTAAATGCACACAACTTGTACTTTGAGAAAAATTGCTGTTTTCTGTATTTTAAAGCCCTTCTTAGTCTTCACTCCCTCAGACTAATTTGTAAAATGAATAAATAAATTTAAGTAACACAAAAATTGCCATAAAGAGGCAATGTGACTCATCTAGAGAGTCAGCTTTCTTCCTCACTCACTCTTCACCAGGCTTGTAAGTGTCTGAAATCAAGCTGTAACAGATTGCAGCTTGTACAGTGCATTAGTGTGGTAAATTATGCCTGAAAATTGGTTTTCTGGTAGTGTAGTGAGATTTTTCCTTCTCCTTCAGAGAGGAAAAAGAACCACCTTTGGAGCATCACACTAGTCAAGTGAGGTTCTTCTGCATATATCATAAATCAAAGTATGCATGTTATTTAAGGCTTGGAGATTTTGCTCCTGTAACAAGAAAAATCTTGTTGTTATGAACTGTCCAGTTCACATGCTTTTTTTCATTTTACTCACTAGATATGATTATAAATACGCAGGCATCTTTCTTAAATCCTACATCATTTTTATAAACAACACTACTATTTCTGAGTAATAAGGTGTGAAGCCTTGATAGAGGCTTCCCTTGTGAGTCAAGGAAATATTCATACAGAAATCACGCACTTGGAATCATGTCAATAGGATTTCAGAATGTAACTGGGGGATCGGGGATGACAGAAACAGGATATAGAATACGGACAAAGATGAAAGAAAGAGAGAAGAGAGAGAGAGAAAAAGAAGGGAAGGGAAGGCGCAGGAAGGCAAGGCGCGGCAAGGCAAGGCGCGGCAAGGCGCGGCAAGGCAGGAAGAAACAAACATAACATGTTTCTTTAACATAATGAAACTGAGTTTGTTTTTTACCTTCTATTAAATGCAGCCATGTCATCTGGGCTACTTCCTTTGACTAACCACAACTGCAGTGTAACCAGCAGGCAAGAAAAGCTCACAGGTCTTCAAAACAGCAAGAACAGTCACTTGTATGATTCCTGATCATCAATACTGCAAAACCATACTGTAAGACCATTATCTGTCAGTATACTGGCAGGTAACATATGGTTCTGACAGGAAGACTTTCATTCTGATGACAACTGTGCATTGTCATATTGTAAAACACTTGAGTTTGCTGCATATAGTGACAATTGTTTTTGCTAACTGTAGATCCTAAAAATTTCATTAATTAAGTCTTTTCTCTACAGTGGGAAGAAAAAAAGACTGTGAAAGGGACAGAAAAGAAGCCCCGAGTCTCTATGATTCAAGTCCAATCTGACAAAGAGAAGTCTTTGACCATCTTCTTAAAGACAAAATATTGCTGCAATTTTATAATATTAAAAGGTGCCAAGTCAAAGAGTTTATACAACTGACACTACTTTTTACTTAAAGAACATTAGGAAAATTTGAGATAAAAATACGGAACAGTGAGTCTGTTGGGTGTAAGAGCACTAGAAAAATACTATAATCCTGTCTTATGCCTGAGTGAAGTTTATGAAAACTATAATGAAACAGCCAATCAATACAACTAGAAAATGTATGCCATTTAAAACCATTACGGAAAATTAGACATTTTCATGTGCTTTGTACAAGGCTCCACTCTGATTAAAAACAGTATTTAAGCTACTGACTCATATCATTCTGCCTTTTTCAAACTTAAATCACATTTATTTTTTCTCTATGCTTATGGTTTAAGGATGCTGAAACATCAATTTTTCTAACTCCCTTGGGAAATTCTAATGCCATAACTTTAATGCTGTGAATACTTGAAATTATGAAGATAGCCCATTTTTTTCCTACTTTTTGTTCTTCAAATTAATTCCCATCTTGGTCCATAGCTGTCTTTAGCAAAGGTAAATGTACTTAAAGAAACATGCCTATTAATGTAGAGATATTTGTATACCATTATACATTTGTACAGCAGAGTAATCTAAACTTGAAAAGATATAACTGGTATCATGACACTTCACTCAAACAATGCATAATTTGTACAGATCTCCCTAGTATGAGGCAGCATCATTGCTTAGTTACTGACAGCTCAGCATCTTAGAGTCTTTTGTGTACAAGTCAAAATTAGTTCCTACTTACTATCTACTGTCCAGTCAACATAACCCAACAAATTTTAAAACTGAAAACTGACGTGACGTCAAATTTTAACAGTGTGGGTTTTGTTACATACTTCTTATTATTAAAGAATTTACATTACTAAATAGTATTAATATCAAATTGCTACAATTAAAAATATAAGATATTTTAATTCCTTTTCTTGTTAAATAGTAAATATCTGGCCTGTAACTTGCAACTGACAGAATAGACCTTTTCTGATTACTTTGTATTTTCTGTTAAGGGAAAAAAAAGTACATATTTTTATCTACTTTTTCCACATATTCCTTAACCCAGAGTATTTCCATTCAAACAGGATTACAATCCAAGCCTTCTCCATTTTTTTTTTTTTAACTGTTTTATTGTTCTCACTATTCATCTACCACAGGCAGATGAACCATGCCTGCTTTTAGGTACAGGCAAAACCACTTTTTACCAGAATAATTTACTCCTTACAGCCATATCACTACTCGTGATACAAGCTGATAAGCATAACACTTATTTTTCCCTTTTCAACCTTTTACCTCTGTAGACCAAGCAGATCTGCAGAGCCTTCAGCAAGCCATGATCCTTTGACTAACCACAACAGTATTTTACTGTGATTTTGTGGTCAAGGAAATTAACAGAGACTGCATTGGATTAGTTGCCTTCTGCATACAGACCTAAACTGAAATCCACTGGACAAATAAATCCATCTTCCTTTAGGTATTTGTTGGAAACAGGAAATTTCCATTACAATATCAAACCAATTTTTAGAAAAGATGTCATAAGAAATTTGCTTCCCAGAAATATAAAAAAAAAGGCACTGCATTATCCTTACCAAGCACAAACATTACAATTCTTATTCAAGGACTGTAACCTATTAATTATCATCATGCCTCCATGAGAACTATATAATCTGCTGTAGCATGAGAGCTAATGAAGTACAAACCCAGCATATTAATAACACAAAAACATATTCTAAAAACACTTGCAATTAATTAAGTAGTTTGGACCTTGGAGAAAATATCAAGCATGTAAGTTTTGTCAAGCACTGACAAGAGTAATATTTGATATAAGCTTGAATATTAAAAGAAAAAAATCTTGGAAATTTCCTAGAACCTAAAAATTATCATTACCTGTTTCCATTCTGTTGTCATATTTCCACACCTCTTATGAGCCTGAAGTTTCATTTCAAACTGATATTAACAAACAGTATTTTACTTGTGAGAGACATGAAAAATTAAGATGGGTTTTATTAAAAAACTATGTTAGGATAAATAAATATTGACAAAATATTGAGAAAAACAAATTTGAAAAAGGGAGAAATTAATAGAGTTACAGAAAAGTAGCATTTCCAATTAGGATTTCCTGAAACTATTTAATCACTGGGAGAAAACACACAAAATAAACAGATTATCCTTGCTATTTTTTTTGTCATGTAGCTTTACTGTATTTCCTACAATAAATAAGAACTGTCTTACTTGAAACCAAGTATTTGAAGTGCTTTTTCCCAATATATCCTGCCCTTCTGCCATACTAATGGACTGAAAAAAACCTCACTTTGTGTATGCAAATTAAAGCAACAAAAACATAATGATTATAGCCAAGGCTAAAAAGACACTGTAAATAACATGCCTTGACACTAATTTAACATTAACTGCTTTTGCGGAAGAAGAGGGCTTCTCTCAAACTTTGCACTTGTAGTTACTTCCTGAACACAAAGAATATTGACACAAAGATCACCTTCAGTCTCTATAGGAAAAATTTTCCATTTTTTTTAACACTTTTGAAATTGTTATGAAGTATTTCCATTTTTTCCAGCAACAATGTAGACAAACTAAGCAGACATATTTATGTATTCCTCTACTTCAAAAAACATTTATTAAAAAGCACGTTTCTTTACACACTGAAACATAACATAACTAAGAAGCAGTAGCAGAGCTCTTACAACGTAAGAACATAAGCATGGACACAGAGCAGCAAACTTCAAAACATAAGTAAGCAAAGTATCAAGAAGGTGAAAAGCTGAGAACAGACAGAATGACATAGAAAAAGTTTCTTAAATAGGTTTTTACTTTTAGTCAGTCTTTTTAAATTCAGTTGTATATGATTCTGTATGTCAAAGTAGCATGACAATAGCCATTTTAGCAACCTCCTTGGAGAACACCAACACAATGTCAACTCTTTCAGAGATGGCACAGGAAAAAAAACACCTAACACTTAGTAACAAGGAACTGAGTGCACCAAAACCAAAATAATTTAATTATACTAGCTAAACCACTGCCAGTGAATTAATCTGATCATTTATGGAAGTCTGTTAGAAACCAGAAGAGACTATCACTGAAGATGTATCATCACAGAAAATGTGATCTCTGCTAACTGTTCAGTGGAGTTTACTATTTGTCCATCCCTTACATACTAGCCAAAAGAGAAGGTTTACTAAGTGACAAGATGAATACTTAAAACTATATAGGCTCTTTCCCACAAAGCTAAAGGGAATCAATGTATTCTTCAATCACTGTAATAGCTAAATATTGTTTTTAGTCAAACCATCTGTATTTTAATTTTAATCATAAATTTAACACACAAGTAAAACTTTTTTGACCAAGTAAATAAAATCAACATCTGAAAAAAAAACTTGATAAATCCTCAGAATACCTAGCAAAAAGAGGAGTCTGATCAATCTTGTAGAGAAACCTGATAAATTAATTCTTGTATAACTCTTGTTATAATAACAGATTCTATATCAAATATTTAAAGATCCTGGGAAACTGTTGGATAACTATAAAAAGCGTTAGGCATAGTGAAAGAACATTTAGAATTTAAGAACTAAAAGAAACACAACAACAGATGGGAAAAATTACACCACTTTATCCCAGGGATCAGAAGAAATGATAAAAAATAACATGCAAAGCATAAGCTAAGTTGTCATTCCACAGCAGTACAGCTCATGAATGAGTTGTAGTTTGAGTTAGGCAGTTAACACACACTGCTTGCCTCTGAATGAAGTATATTTTGGTTTAGCTTTCAATAAAAGGTTGAAGCCTTCCTCTTTGTAAAAGTAGCACATAGCCACATAGTAAAGCTTACTCTATCAGCAAAGCTGCTGAAATCAAGACACTACTCATGTGGTAACAAACTCTTCAACACAGTTTTTCATCCATACTGAGGTTTTTTTACAGGGTCTCAACACCTCAGGGAGAAAGCTGGACTACAACTTTTTCAGGAAGAACAATATCTCACGACATTTCCTTGACCAACACAAAATCTGTGGAAAGGAACTTGGAACAAAAAATTGGATGATGAAATGACAGAATAGGTATTTACACACGCAGTCACAGAAGTACTTTTCCATAAAGAGAAAACTCATTATATATACATGTATGTTCCTTTTGCACCTGCACAGAATAAAACAGCTGTTACCGCATGGCAGAGAAATCCTGCATTTTGTAAATTACACTGGCTTACATGTCAGAGGAAGTATGCTGATAACATGGTTACCATTAGTATACACTATAAATAAATAGTGGAAATAAAACCTTGAATACATCAGTCTGGGTAATGTAATCACGAAGCAGAAAAGAGTATTAGGCGTGCAATCACAATCTACAATTGACCAAATAATTGTGGGGATTTTTTCTTTCTGTGCCTCTCAGGCAGATTTACACAAAACAAGTCAGGAAAAGGAAATATGTATGCTCTTCACTTAAAGAATACCCTGATTCTCCTACAGTTTTTGTGGGACAAAATGGCACAAGGTCTGTCTGAAAAAAAATTCAATTGAAAGTCAGTCAGGGACAGAACTGCCACGTTGTGTCATATGCTGTCATATGCATCCTAGGTACTTTAAAATATTCAGATATTGTAATTTAGAACTAAAAAAAAAACCCCTAATTCCTATGGAGCTGGCAATTTGCATGGCAAATCATACCACTTCAAACCTGCCTTTTCTTCATGGGACAAAGCTTGAGAGCTGCAATGCCAGAGAATAAAGAAAAATGTGTTCAGAAAAGCTTTTATTTCATGATCCTCCCCAACCTCTTCACATAGGAATACATTATTTCTCTCCTGTGTTACATACAGCAAGTGAAGGACTGTCCAGATTGTGAGGACTCTCCTGTGAGTAAGGAGGGTCTTGGAGGCTGCCAATATATGGGTTGAAGGGAGGAAAAACTACCTGAACTGCCATATACCAGCCCATGGCTGGTTGCACCTAGAAAGGCAAAACACCCTCCTGCCCCTCTCTGGCTGCCAGAAGGAAGGCTCCTGCCTTTTCCTTTGCAGTCCTCAGCCAGCTGATAATGTATCCTACCACTTCCTCAAACTAACAGATGTGCTGATGGAGAGTTTCCTCACAGTGCTTCCTCCCAAAGAGCTTTTCATGATAGATGACAGGCATAATGGAAGCGTTTGTGGACTACGACAGTAGGGAAAAATCAGAACATTTACAATTCATTTGTCTGCACTTGGCTTTATAGGCTCTTTTTTAATGAGATGGTCATTTGTTTTCATGTTGAACTGCTATCTTCATTGTAATGCTCTTGAAATGTTGGGATGGAAGATAGACAAATTAACATCATCTGTCTAGCAAGCATTTAAAAGAAATTGCATTTTATTAACTGTAAGCAAAGAAGAATTACTAAAATTGATTATGGTAAATCACTACATAATTGACATATTATTTAAAGCTACCACCTTTAGGCAAACTACTAAAAACCCTCTAAGTCTGTGAACTGTCCTGGGGCAGGGATCAACTATGTTGTTAATAATGTTTCTAAACAACAGCTGTTCTGAAGTTGTCTTGCTTTTCTATCTCTGCACTGCACACATTAGTCTGCAAAAAACACATTTGCCAAGCAACAAAATTTTACCTTTAGCTCACACTTACAGAAGTTGTTCTAGAATGCAGCATCTTAAAAACCAAGCTGCTTTCCAGTAAGTTTACTGAAGATAATTGTTGATAGAAATGAAGGACAATTTTCAGCTGAAAGCCTGTATGAAAGGACAGTACGCAGCATAAAATACACACTGGTTTAAAAATAAGATATGTCAAAAAAATCACCAAGTAGAATCAAAAGGTGACTAAAATGTGATGATGAGACTGCCATGGGGGCAAAACAGTAAATCTAACAGAATAAACAGGAACGTATTTTCCAGTCTTTTTATTTTTTTTTTCTTGACATTTTCCATAGGAAGAGAATAGACTTACTGAAAACAAAAAATACTTAATGAAAGATGGGAAGCATCCAATAAGAAGTGAGTAAAAAAGCCAAAAATTCCATTAATTTGAAAATTCTGGGTTCAAACACCATATTGCTCCCCATGGTCTGAGAAGCCTGTTTGAAATGATAGGTACCAGAGCCTCTGGACAGAGGTGCTCTTGGATTGGACTATGCATTTGGATTGTGGAAGAAGAGGTTCAGTTTTATCCAGTGCCTGAAAAGCAACAACTGAAGGAAAACATGAGCCTGAGAGGTATTTAATACAGGCTAACTTCCACTTAGAAATGGTTGCTGTAGGTTGACAGGGAGTCACAAAAGTTGCAATTTACTTTTTTTCCCCAATGCTGCCCACTTGGACTGGACCCATACCAAAACTTTTACAGAAAATTATCCTAACCAGAGGCAGACCTAGTAGTATGGACACCATCTGTGCACTCCACTAGAAGTAAGATACACATGTGCATTCTGAAAGTGAAGGTGATGAACAACATCATCAGCCTACTGCACAGACTGACATGACTTCTTGTTGGTAGCGTTGATAAGAGTGAAAGGCTGGGGATTTATTATCCCAAGAAACTTCAGACCAAGAATGCCTGAGTGACAGCACCAATCCATTAAAAGGGGGGAAGAAAAAAATCACAAAAACACCCCAAAAAAACAAACAACAGAAAAGAACCCCAGCAACAACAAAAACCAAAAGAGCAATACTAGCAAATCCCTCTAAAATATAGCTTCATACATTTAAACTTACTCTCACTCTTGCATGCATGAATCATTGCTTTTTTTGTACATCTTTATAAATTTTGTGTTGATTTGGATTTGATTTGCCTGTCACATAAGCTACAAAAATACAAATTAATTATAAAATAAGAAAGGAAACTAAACTAACCAGGAGAGCTATACAAAAGAAAATTTCCAGTTTCTTAAGGCTGCTCAAGGAGAGGAATTTTTGTTATTAAAACTGCAACTGACTAAACCCTTGATTCAAGTGCCCTTTATGTTAGGTATGAATCCTTAATGAACTGGCTCTTTCAAAGAGTGAGAGCACATTAGCTTCTTCCATCAAACATATATCATGTCTTAATTAGTGCAACTTTAATTTTGCTCAGAACATCCCATCACCACTACCACTATGTTTTAAACTGAGTGCCTTTTGACATTACTAGCATTTAGTAGTTCTTCCAGTTTATCCTTTCTTCACTTACCTACAGGCCTCCCTCTGTTACCCCAGACTGGAGACACTTGGTTTTATCCCTTCCTAGATGAGCACATTTTTTCCTTTCTCTCTACTTTCCTCTTTCACGCTCACTTTGTCACATCCATCTCCCCCTACACAGGAGACAATGGTGAGACTGTTGCATGGTGTTCTCTTTTTTGTCTCTTCACAGCTCACAGAAAACTTTTCAACTGAGCATCTGTTCAGGTATCCTCATTTTGCCTAATAACAACATCTCTCAATCTTGCCTTCCATCTTCAGTGATGATCGTGCAGATGTCCAAGCCATGCATGTGATGCTCCTATCCCTTCCAACTCTTCAGCACTGCAGGGTTTTGCTAGCACCTGGTCTTGAGAGCACCTACCTTCTAAAAGGACACATTTTTTTCTGTACCTACATTTCAGAAACACTTCACAGTCCTGTTATAGAAACTCTGCAGCCAAACCAACAGTATGCACTAGCAGTTCACAATCCAAACAACTGATTCAGCTTTGCCTACCACCAATTACTTACAATGCACACACATAGTGAAAAGTCACCTTGATGAAGATCATAAACCATTTGAACATTGAGGATTTTCTAATCACTTGTGCAGAAGTCCAAATAGTTCAGCTCTTGAACAGGGCAAGAATCCATCTAGTTAAAAAATTAACATTATTGAGCTGGGCAATAATGCATGGCAATATTGTAACAATTTTCAAAGAGATTTACACAGGCTGACCATAAAACAGAAAAAGTTAGATGAAGATTGTCAAGTAGATTAACATGGGATTTTTGTGGGTCACTAGTTGCCAGCACCACAATTGATATCTCTTCTAAAGGAAGCACCTCAGCAAGCAGTACCCCCGGAGCTCCACTCTTCACTCTGGTCTGCAGGCATTCCCTGAGTGTGGACTCAAGAAAGCAAGAAATGCAGAAGGTATTGCCAACATCATTTCTTTCAAACACCTAATGTCTTCCATAAGTCTCCCATCCAACTAATGTTGAGAACTAACCACATTTAACTGATTACATCTGAAAGATTTAGAACAGAGAACATGGCTGCAGGGAGACATGCCAGGGAGACAGACACATTACCAAGGTGAAAGCATTTTTATTGCTTTGTGACTTAACCATCTGGAGAACATTATGGTATTAATGTATATGAAATTATTAAACATTAAAAATGCTTTCTAAAAGCAATTACTGCCCTCTTATTAGGCAAAGCCTTGAAGATGTGTCCCATGAAGATTACATTGTTCAGGTTCTGAAAATTCGCAACAAAGAATGCTACGTGTCACAAATATTTAAGAGCTGAAGAACTATGGATCATGAGTGAACAGAAAGGGTATGTACAAAAAATGTGGTCTCATGAGTTCAGCAGCAGGTTCTATGACTTTGTGCCACAGAAGAAAGGTACTAAAGAGAAATAATAATAAAAATAATAAAAAATACTCAAGACATAGAGGTGTACAAGAAGCCCCAGGAAAACTGAGTTTATCTTAAAATCTGTCTGGTGTCAAAGCAACATTTCAGGCAATGGCATTCGGCTGCTCAGCACTATGGGGTAACAGAAGGAAGAAGGTAGAACCCCATCTTTAATGCCTTTATCACTGTGTGAGAAAAAACAACGTGGTGTCTCATGCCCTTTCATTTCGGGATGGGCGATCATGGATGGACACAGCAGTAACTTAAACTCCACCCAACCTCAGAGAAGTACCTTCTAGTTGTCACCTTCCTACAAAAGTAAAAAACCTTTTAAAAAATGGTAAGACTTTCTATGGAAACCTAAGACTACAGAAAATGCATTCTTAAGAAAATACATGTATCAATTAAAATATATGAAGATTTGAGGAAGAGAATATAGCTGAGAAGTGACTATGGACATATTTCTTGATTTAAGCAAGCAGCTTACTTAAAAGAGACTTTTCTGGGACCCTGGCAGGAAAAAAAAAACACAAAGACTACAGAAAAAACATACTTCCTCCTTAATAACCTCCAAAAGTGATTAATGTTTCATGCACTGAAAATGACATCTCCCCTTTCTACGTGTGTTCAAACCCCTGAAGGAAACATCAGCAGCCCACATAATTCCTTTAATATGTTTGCCTTGCACATCTATTTCATTAGCAGGATTTTTTTATTTTCACAGACAGATTACAGCTTTTATTGAAACACTTTCACTTCCACAGCTAACACGGAGCAATTTTTTATGGTTTTACAGGCTTTCATGTCACTTCAAAAGCAGAGGCAATAGTCAGAGCAAAAATTTTACTGCAAACAAGACCAAGTGGCAACAGAACACAAAGGGAAAAGCCGTAGAAAGAGACAGAGGAGAAAGGGAACGTATACGCTGAGAAAGGAGGCAATTTTATGGCAGAAAATAAGTCACTACATTCAGTATGTGACATACTTTTAATTGAACTTTAAATTGAAGAGACTTCCCACAAAGTAGGCTAAAGAGATGTATACAGAGAGCAAGTGCAGCAAGGTAGAGAGGAGACAAACTTTCCCTAGGGGAGAAATTACTCACTTTGGTGAGTTTCCTGCTCCCCCATGGTTTTGTGTCACCCAAAGGCAGAACACAAAAAAGCTACTGCAGACTATGAAAAATCCAAGAGCTGCATCTCTCCTACAAGCCGCATGTTTCCCACTACAGCTGTAAGTAAAGGACTGTATCATAAAAAGATAGTGATTTTATCAGAGCAAAGAGAGAAGGCGGACTGATTTCATCTCAGCTCACAATACCCTTCATGGGCAGCAGCTTTAATGCCTGCAAGTACTAAGGGCCCTCAGAGCTTCCTCAAGAGTTTTATGGCTCTTCTCATTCTTTGAATGCCAGAAAGGCACTGAAAACACATCTTTTCATACCAAAGGATATATCAGCATGTAAGAGATCACTGCAAGCAGACTCAAAAAGCAGTTTTAGGTCTACAACTTGCATTAATTTATTTACTTAGGAAAAGCTAAGTTCTGCAAAAGTTGACATCTCTCTTCCAAGAAAGCTGCCAGAGTTGGCAGGAGCAGACTGCTTCTACACTGCAATGACTGAGCCATTTGTTTGGTATCAGTTGCAGGACTGGTGCCAACCTGAACACACAGGCATGAACTAAACTGCCTAAGGAATACAGGCACACATAAGATTTAGCACACATATACTTACTACTTATTATTGAAGTTTAAAAGCTCTGAAGAAGCATCAACACTGCAAAAAATCCATGCATTTATGCAGGTCTTGTTTTCACAAGAACATGACTGCCAACATAGCCAAAAACTTCTTTTAAAAGTTTGTATATTATTGTAGATATTTCAAGGAAATCGCCTCAAGCTGTCACATTGAAAAGCAGTGGCACACTCTTCTAGCATTTTTCACATATAAATACATACACACACATTTACATACACACTTCTTCAAGCTTTATTTCCATAAACAATTAATTGGAGTCTTCCACTGCAATTCTTCATGAATTAAAGCATTCATGAACAGTACATAGAGGATATTTTTTCTAAATTAAGTATGAATTCATAGCACAAAAGGACCTGTATTACACAGTCAACATGCTTCAACCAGAAACATCAACTCTGCCAGCAGACTCCAGTATTCATTCGTTATTTATCCAGGCTACAAAGGGTGCAGAGCAGAAAACTACTGTATGTTTGCCTTCCATAGATGTTCAGCTTTAGATTCACATAACAGATTTGAAAAAGGAAGTCCAGTGTTCAAAGATAATCATTTGGGGGCTTCTGATCATCTACATTTTTATTTGCAGTCATTTAACTGACAATGAACAGCAAAAAAGAAAATGGCAAATGACAGAGGATAAAGTTGGAAAACCAAAAGCTGACTTTCTTCTAAGGTGCACTGAACTGCTTCCATTAGTTGGAATTACAGCCCTCAACAAGTAACATAATGTGAATTAGCTCCTTGTGAGATGAAACCTTTCTTATTCACTAACCATTTGCCTGCTAGGAGGTACAAGTAGACTGTGCACAATGGCTGGCATTTTCCACATGGGACACGATCACACAATACTACACATTCCCCCTCATACTACCATAGCATCTACTTTCGCTGTGAAGGTCACTGTGGGAACCAGGAACATTCCCTTTACACAACAAAATGGAATTTTTGGCTGATATTGCAATATCATGTTTAGGATGACACAGTTTTCCAATAGCAATGGGATTAAACAATGCAACTACTATACTAGCAAATTTTAACACAACTGGAATGTTCTGCCAGTCAAAAGTTCAGTAGGTGAAAATGGCCAAAGATGACACTGACCTGGCAGTACTAACCAGCTGAAAAATGGTGATGAATTTACAGAGTGACAAAGCCTTAAAAATGATAAATGGAATCCAGAGCAGCAGTAGCAAGGTTGAACACTGAGCATCGCTGTAGAAGTTACAGGTAAGTTCCCACACATAGTACCATACATAATCCTGATCACATATTTTTAAATAAATAAATAAATAAATAAATAGACTGTGGCAAATTAAAGGAAGGGTGATTAAGGGAACAAGACGATCATGAATACTCATACCTTGCCAAATAAAAGCTCTCTAGTACACTATCAATATAGATAAAAGGGATGAAAAAAGAGCTTTCTAAAGTAAATAATAACAGCTCATAGAAGGAAAAATGGTAGCATATTTGCCTCAAACAAGTTTACAGTGCTATCTATTAAGGAAACTGCATTTATACAACTATATTCCAGAGGCACAGGACAAGTAAAATGGAAAATCCTAGTATTTTACACAGAGCTCAGTATGTTTATAAAAACTAATGATAGGATGTGTGGAAGGTATCTTAAATACCTCCTCAGAGTCTGTGAATGGATGGAAATATCAACCTGTTAAATATAACAGCATTGCTGGTTTATTATCTGCACTGATTAACAGATGCCAAAAACCCTGCTTAACATCTCTCATGACTATGTATTTTTCCCCAGTGAATAAAAAGTAATAATTATACCACAAAACATAAAAAAAATTCTTTGAACTCTTTATAAAAATAACAGAGCAAATCTTTATGATTCAATTTTATACTAGTCACTAAAGCTTCTTTTCCCATATAACTGAAATACTTAACCCAGCAACTACTTTTATTACCTGTCTACATGGTCATTATGGATATGACAAGGACAAACAGTCAGTTCATTTGTAGAGGCTAGTATCTACTTTGTAGGGAAAGACTTATTTGGACCAAACTGACTAATATAATTTTGGTCAAACAGAAACAACTAAAAAAACTCAGTAAGTAAAGAACAAATCCCTTCCTTCCCCAACTCAAGGCATCACGTTCTATTTTATTTCAAGTTAGAAATAATACAGAGTGTATCTACACTGAAGGTAACATGGATACTAAAACTAGTAAAAACATCATCTAGTTTGTTTTTGTTGGCCACTTCACAGATTTATGACAGAACCTTCAAATAAATCTTTTTGAAGGCCATTTCCAAGGAAAGCAGTAGGTCCCCAAATGACGTTTAGCAACGAAAAAGTAACAATGAAGTTATTTACTAAAATCATGAGTTTAGTACTAAACTAAACATTCCAATTAGCAACAACAAAGTTCTTTTAAATTGAGATGAGCAGGAAGCTCCTGTAGTTCTGGACTTACCCTGCAGGAATGCTACAACTGAAGCATATTTTCATATAAAAAAGAAGGTATCACCAGCATTCAGAACGATGCAAAATTTGACTGCTCCTACACTCAGGAACATATTTTAACGTGGGTGTTCTGATGTCCTCAGTTAGATTTTTCCCCTTCTGAACTCACAAAATTTTATCAGCATTTTAACACCACCATACACAGCTAATGGAAATCCTATTCTGATCAATGTGGATGATTAAGTTCTTTCACGCCCCTCAATACACCAGCAGAACCCAGGCGGTAAGCAAATACTATAGCAAATAACTGGCATATTAATAGACATGTAACAACATTCTAATGCTGGATCCTTACATGGGGATGAGGGCCCTACATTATCAGAGAGTTCTAGGCACAACAACTGCTATAATAATAACCAGTCTCCAGAAAAAGTTGGTGACAAACTAAATGACAAGTATTTAGTGGTCTTTATGATTATTTGCTACCCAAAGCAGAGTAAAAATGCAAATGGCAACACCCTGCATTATACTAAAAATATAAATAAATACTTCCACACACACATATGTATAAACACACATGTCTACACACACACAGAGAACATCAACACCACATTCTATCTCCAGGCAAAAACTCATGAAAGAAGTCCTACTTGCATGGATGAAACCCAGTCACAAGCAGCTGATTCATAGTAGCTGTTTTCTAACTTGCCAAACTCAAAAGCAAGTCAGTCTGTTATTCCAACCCACCTCCTTCCAGTATTTCACTCTCCTGCTTCGAGTATTCACGGAATCACAGAATTTTCAAGTCTGGAAGAGACCTTCAAGATAAGTCCAACCATCAACCCAGCACTACCACTGTAACCCATAAACCGCATCACTCAGCGTCAGATCCAGATACCTCTTAAATGCCTCCAGGGACAGCGACTCCACCATCTCCCAGTACAACCTATTCCAATGCCTGACCACCCTAACACTGGTAACTTTTTTCTAATATCTAATCTGAATCTCCCCTGTATCAGCTGACGGCTATTTCCTCTGCAGGCACAGTAGAAGAGACCGACCTCCACCTCACTACAGCCTCCTTTCAGGGAGCTGCAGAGAGCTATGGGGTCACCCCTAAGCCTCCTCTTCTGGTGACTAAACAAACCCAGCTACCACAGCCATTTGTCATAAGATATGTTTTCTAGTTGTTGACCTTCACTGGACAAGCTCCAGCACCTCAACGTCCTGGAGGTGTGAGGGGGCCAAAACTGGACTTGAGGTGCAGCCTCAGCAATGCCAAGTACAGGAGGATGATCACTTCCCTGGTCCTGCTGGCCACACTATTCTTGGTTCAGGCCAAGATGCCACTGGCCCTCTTGGCCAGCTGGGGAGGCACTGGCTCACACTGAGCCGCTCTCAATGAGCATCCCCAAGTCCCTTTTGCCGAGCAGCTCTCGAGCCACTCCTCCCCCAGCCTGTAGCGCTGCATGGGTTTGCTGAGACTGAAGTGCAGGACCCAGCACTTTGCCTTATTGAGCCTCGTGCAGTTGTCCTCGGCCAATTGATGGAGTCTGTGCAAATCTCTGTAGAACTATCCTACCCTTGAGCAGGTCAACACTCCCACCCAGCTTTGTATTGTCTACAAATTTACTGAGGGTGCCCTCAATCCATCAACAAAGACATTAAACAGGACTGGCACCAAAATCAAGGCCTGGGGAACCCCTAGTGATTAGCCACCAAGTGGATTTACCTCCATTCACCACAACCCTCTGGGGCCAGCCATCCAGTTTTTTACCCATTAAAAACTCCACCCATCCAAGACATGGGCAGTGAGTTTTTCCAGGAGGAATGCAGCTAAAATAATAAAGCGCTGCTGTTCAAAACATTTCTCCAGCCACAAGTTAGGAAGCTCAGGTTGGGCTAGTTGATAAGCATACTGCAAAAAGAAGGCCAATCTTAGTTCAGTCAAGGCTCTCTGTCCAAAAAAACAGTATACATCTTTTACATCTCCCTCCCACAATAGAGTTGCCACCTTCAAGCACACATGCCAGCACCACAGGATGGCTAAGAACTTAAGAACGGAGAGGTAGGCTTATTCTTGGACTTAATGACTGAAAACTAAGGCTAACAGATTTGGAACAGGGGACATGAGTATCAACTTACTATGGCAAGGATGGAGCAATGACCAATGCATAGTTTCGGTACAGAATTCTTTCTTGAAGTACAAACAATAATCAGTTTTTTCAAGGATGTAACTGACACACTCCATAACTCTAAGCAAGCCTCAAGCACTAAATCCAACAAAAGAAATGCATATACACTTAACGTGACACTCTTGGACCCATTAATATTATATTTTTCAAAATTATTTTGTACTGTTTGATCATATTTTCTATTAAAGTCAACTATCCTCACTTAGGTGCAGTTATTACCCACTACCAAATGAAGAAAAAGAAACCACAAAAAATTAGCACAGAAGAAAAGGATGCAGAATACTAGCATCTGTTTTCATTCCTTCTTGCAGGCCAGATTCATACCTAACAGATTATTTTAAAACAACAATTAAATACATCAAAAGCACATAACAAAACTGTTTCTTTTGATGAGTTAAGCACTCTCCTAAAAGCTTAGTCATCAGCTACATTTGTTGTAGTTAAATTCCCTGGCTTCTGGAACTGAGACTCACTGTACTTCAGGAAATTTTGCCCCAAACATAAAAAGTCACTGTGTTTTGTCATGATCAACAACAGGAACTTGTGCAATTCTAGTAGGATAAGTCCATAAGATGGGCCCTTTCCACAATGGAAAGTTATTATGATAATAGGTGTAGTACAGTCTGCAGCAGTAAAGAAAAAGCTTTCAAGAAAAGCTAAAAAAGCTATGTTAAACTGAAGGCAAAAAATACATATATACAGAACAGAAGGACACAGATCTAACTAAAAAGATAAAATTAAAAAAAAACCTGAAAGCTAAATTCTTAAGCTTTACAGTAGAGAGACTGCAATAACTACTTAGAAGCACAACTTATTCTCCAAAGCACTTTCACCGATGCCCCTGGAAGCTCAATTATCACCTAGGCACAAGCTTTAAACATATCCACAGGCACACATGCGTATTTCTGTGCATGCAGACTTATAGTGTATGCCTCATGTAGCAGCAAAGGCCACATATATTTCCACTGCATTGCAGCCACATATACTGCTACAGAAATGCTTAATTTCTTCAGTGTATTTGTTTGTACACCATGAGGAGTTCGTTCACAGATGCTGCACTCAGAAAGGAACCCACAAACAAGCATATCTCTAATACCAGCAAATGCAGTCAAAAGAAGCAGTGTCCCTGATGAACAGGATTTTGTCCTTCAGATGTTAATTTGCCCTTGAATGTTTCTAAAAAATAATAATAATTTTTTAAAAAAAGCAAAACAGTTTAAGGACTCAAATGTTTTAAAAGCACTGCAAAGCACTTTAAAGCACTCCTGAAAGTATAAAGTCCTTCAAAGTAACCAATACACACACACAAAAAAACCCAAACCAAACAAACAATAAACTTACCATTCTATTTTAAAATTATTAAAATGAACACTTTCAAGTTTCTAAATAAAGTATCACAAACTAAAAATTAAAACCAAAGAGACAATCTGTCCAGTCAGTACCTCAGGTTTTAGCTCTCAGTATTCAACAGTCTGGTAAAACCAACATACTCCAGGAGATTTATTTTAAGCCTTTTTTTTATATATATATTTTAAAGTGTTCATTTTACTAAAGGTAAACCTTCAACCAATGTGTTGAAAGTGTATCTCAAAAGTACTACATTAGGAAAAAAGCTAACTCCTTTCCTAGGTTCATTTTAAGACTAAATCATACATAAAACAGCAGTCAAGAAGCCTGTATCAGTTACCAGACTGCTTATCCTCCTCCAGAATTTCCTAAAATTATACCCCGAGTTCAAGATGTTCTTTATTTTCAAAACTGTATGAATGCTTTAAAAGAATTCTTACAGGCAGGCCAAAAATCTCTACTTAGAGTAATACCCAGAAGCTAAAAATATTGCAGCTGGGGTGGAACTACACATTTATTTGCTGCCCAGTTCCAAATATGTACTAAAAAGTGACCAACCTGGCACTCGTCTTGAGCTTTAAATCAGTACCCAGAACTGGTCTGATGGAATAAACTCCTCAATGCTTGCACTTCTTGCTACAATTTTAATACAAGAGCTATTCTTCAAGTATTGCATGTTATGCAACGCAATGAAGTCACTAAATAAAAACATACTGTAGAGAATATGGTACAGCAGCATATACTGATGATGAGTTAATATATGCCTTCTCACATAAGAACTGAAAAGAGCTGGCAAGTACTTTGGTAATGAGAAGCACAAAAGAAAGCATGAAGACTTCAAATGATCCAGCTACACTTTATGCCTATTTGTCTACCTGAAGAAAACTCCTAAGAAAGACACAAACTGGAAGAGTACCTAGAAAGCTTATTCTTCTAAAAAAAGACATATCCTACTGTAGTATTTCATTAGGTATCAAAAGTACATTTAATTAGCTTTTATTTCAAATAATCTTTGTAACGCTCCCTGTTTACAACTTCCACCTTCTCTCTTTTGTGAGCATTTTCTGTTTCAGTAGAAGTATGTCTTTTGATCTCAAAAGATGGGAGGTTGGAAAGTCAAAGTCAGGAAAAAGTTATCTCTGGGAGATTCTTCCAAGTTGGGGTGAGAAGAGATACAAAGAATAGCCCAGAACAAGTAACAAAACCCATCCACATTGGGCATTGGGAGGGAGGAGGAGGAAAAAACTTGTGGACTATGTCTTCGAGAAGACTAAACACACTGTCAGTAACTCTCTACTCTTTCACTTCAATAAACCACTCCTCTTCAGAAAGGCTGAAGTAGGATAGTTTAACAAAACTGCTAGTCAAAGCATGACCAATTACCACAATCAGATCGGTACATGTGAAACACAGTTGTTTTAGAACTTGTAGGAAAAACAAAGCTTTAAAAACACAGGTAATTCTAGAAATACCTATAGAAACTAATCCTTCCTGTGTAGCTACATTTACTTGATTTTAAGGTATAGAAAACTATTTCAGAAAAAAAAAGGAAACATCAGGGTTTCATCTTGCTTTGTTTCATGAATTCACTTAAAGCAAAAACTAACCACTGCTGACACTAATGCAGAGTTATTCATCTGTTATTCTCATTTTAAAAATCAAGCTTATTGCTTGTACGGTAAAGAGTGATGATCTGATGAGTTTAAATGAGATGTCTCTTACAATAGTTGTGCCACAATTGCATTGGCTCATGACACTCTTAAACACACTTGAACACCTAGACTTCTGCACTGGACATATGTGGAAGTACCACCTAGAAATACTCAATAGCACAAAAGTCTTGAGAAAATATTTCCAACAAAATGAGAGCAAACTTGAGGGAAAAAAATCTAACATGGTTAGCTTTAAATATTCAGAGAAGAAGTTGAGACATGGCTCAGGATACCCATATGGAGAACTAAAGACACATTCCTAATAATTTAGGAACTTCTTTTTTTCTCCTTTTTTTTTGTCTGTGACATCCTTTGGAAAGTCAAATAAGAGCTTATTCTAAAAGAAGAAAAGCTTTGAAATACTTGCTTTACAAATATTCAAACATTTGCAACTGACTAGAAACCTGTTAGCCAGCTCACTTGGTCCTCCACACAAAGGGCTGCTGTTAGACAAAAACACATTAGAAGAAAGGTGTAGCTATGCATTCTTTATACCAGAGACATGAAAACATGCCCCAGAGTCTTTCAGCAACTTGGTAAGTCAGAATTACACAGCTGTCAAACTCCAAGAATGCATAAGCAGTATTTCCTCTTGGGGCAGAGCAGAAAACACAGGACGCTCAACCTGAAACCAAGACACAAATGTAAGAGATGTTAGCACTCAGCCAGGTGAGAAGCTTTTAGCTCTTGACTTCACAGATCAGATGCCCTCATGCAGTGGACCACAGACATGGGCTTGTGTGTTCTTCTGCACGTTTCCATGGTAGCTATAAGAATTCCATCCTTCACAATAAAGACGCCAAAAAATGGTATCTCCCACTCTTGCTGTTGTGCTGAGCCATGTGAGGAAACACACACGACTCAGTAACATGCAAGTACCAGGGACGACTCTCTTTCTCACCATGAAGTTCCTCAACTTCCCAGCCACGCTGACCACGGCAGGATCAAGAAGGGGTAAGAGGACAGCGAGCCCCCCAGGGTCCATGAACCCAGGCGAGGCAGTGCCCTCAGGCACTCTCTCCAAACTCCCCAGGTAAAAGAGCAAATGAATGACAGGAGGTTACATAGAAAGCCAGAGAAAGAGCAGGAAGTCCGCATAGCACAGTCAGGATAGGCAGCTCAAGTGAGGACCAGACAGAGCCACACAGGGCAGGAGTAATGACCCAGTTTAGCACCATGGTTACAGCAATGGGATATGCATTTAATGATCTACACTTATTTGTATCACGTACACACAGAAACACTATACTACAATACTATTGAAAACATGACTCACTTTTCTAATCAGGTGAGAATCACATAAAGTAAGGAAGTTTGATAAGTACAGTTAACATCACTAATTGGATAGATATTAGTAACAAGTAGTTAAGACAGAACACAAGCAATCCTGTATCAGAAAATGTCCATTCATGCACATAGTTCTAAGGCTTCTAGGATCATCTGATCTCTCTTCATATACCCTCAGAGACCCCTACTGCAAGGATCCACTCTTCTACGCATTTTTATTCGAGGATCACTGATAGCTCACTCTACGTTTTTATGGGGTTTTTTTTAAACTAGTGGCTGCATTTATGTAACTACCTAGAGATGCTGCCCAAATTCAACAGCTTAAGTGGGTGTGGGTACTGCTCCTTCAAGACTGATCATTCCTGTACCCAAATGAGCAAAATACCATCTTATCCTCATCACAGGCACACACACCTCTAATGCTTCTGTTTGTTGCAGGGTTGAACTCAAAGCTTAGTAGTGATCTTCAACAAAGAGAGAGATAAAGCCTCAAATTGGAAATTAAAATACATCAGGCAGGAAAACTTAAAACAGAAAATACAAAGTATTTTTAGAGGAAGATATAGAATTGTTTACAAAGATTCCAGTACCACCAGAGACAGTCAAAATTCCAATGCACTATAAAGGAAACGTTTCTGAGTACACAGCTTGATCCAAAGAGGCATTTTCCCATGACATTTACTGCAATATTTACTGTAACTACTGGGAATCAACAACAAATAGGACAATAGAGAACTTTTTTACTAAAAAAATGTGTCAGTAATGAGACTGTATTCTATGGTTGTCCTTGAACTTTGGAAACAAAGGGGGAAAAAAACAATGGGAAAAACAGATATATCATTTATGTGGACTACTTGTACATACGAAGTACAGTATTTTCTTTCAACATCAATATACACAATACCAAAGGATCAATAGTGTATGGGATGCTTTGGACGAATGTAGTTTTTAACTTTAAAGTGAACGTAACAAACACTGGACTTGATAATCCTTACGGGTCTCTTCTACCTCAAGATATCCAAAATTATTTTCATCCAGAAAAAGGGGAAAAAGGCTATAAAAAGAAAAGCTTTACAAGCATCTGAATATATGTTACAAATATACCAATGAATTGTCTTTAGACATTTTATGCTGCATTTGTCATTTTTCATTTTCTAAAAAATCACATTCTCTGAAAGTATTTACACTCTGACAATGTCTGCTTCAATTGTTATAGTCACTTTTTTCAAACACAGAATTTTATTTAAACATTTTGTGGAACTACGCTATTTGATCCGTTAAAAACTCAGGTTATAAATTACAAAATGGTCTTCTGAAACCCAAAATATATTTTAAAAAAAAGCGGGAAGTGGGGACAGATAAAGCAATCAGCCCTTTTTCTCAAATTGTCCTCTTTACTCAAGTCCTTCTTAAACAGCAAAATGAGGAAGTACACAGCATCTCAGGTTTTTAACTATATTTCTGTTTTCAAAAGAATAGAACATGTATGACTCACTAAAATCAAGCTAATTTCTTCATTCCTTTAAAAGAAGAACATTTAGGCTTTAAAATTAGTGGAAGAGAGAGATAGCTTGAAATAGGGATTCTGAATACAAATCAAAAGGCCCTTTTAATCTTTAGTTTCTGATTTGGGGAAGCTGAAGATGCTATGACCTTACAAAAACTAACAGACTTTTTACAGAGATGCTTTAGACAAATTTGTCAGGTTTATTACAGCTCAGTCATTACAGCATCATCAAAACTGGAGGATAAATGAAAACAATTGAAAAAAAATACCAGAACAAGGGTGGATCTTCTGTAGAAAGAAAATGATCCATTCAAAACACATTTCTAGCAGATACCTTCTCCTGAAGCAAGGAAATGGACTAGATTTAAGCTACAGTTCAGCTCTTGCTTCCAGCCAATTTGAATGTAAGCTGCTCTCAAGATGGCAGTTTAACACCTTTCTGGTCCTTTATTCCTGGCTATGACCACCTCTTTTCTCCTGATGCTCATGCTCAGCAAAGTGGATCCTGCCCCTGTTCCAGCTCACCTCAGGGCTGCACAAGTTCGGCAGAACAGGACAGCAACCAACAAGAGACACCAACCCCCGTGTCCTCCTCTTTCAGTCCTCCATTTTTCACAAGGACCCTAAAAACACTGTCATTAGATTCACTCTCTCAGCAATTTAATGACTAATTCTTTATTTATAGTGGAGGAGCTCCACCAGCAGAGACAGAGAGAGGCTCATCACCTCAGCTGTGAGTCACTTGGTACGTGGGAGACCCAGTCTTTAGACCTGGCTTCAAATCCGGCAGAACTAGAATTTAACTCTAGAAAGCTCAAAACATAAGAGTGGCTCACTGCAGGCTCATAAACCTCTTCTTTTCTTATTCACTCTTACAACAAAAAAATTGCCAAAAAAAACCCAACAAATTTTTTTTAAAAAGCCGAAGTTGTAACCCTCTTCTTATCAGCAAGGATTATGCATATAAGCTACCATATGCTTACTGGCTAACCCTAAGCAGCAGCAGAACAAACTCCAACAGGCAGCCAGTCTTAACTACAACAGCTGAGCCACCCAGCAAAGATCAAGCACTTCAGGTTTCCTCAGCAACTCTCTGACTTTCCAATCCAGTTCTCAGAAAAGAAATCTAGTAAAAAAATGAGGTAACGGTGATTCAACTCTTCTGGAGCTAAAAGGCTCCTACGAATTTTAATATAATTGTTTCCAACTTATATTAGTCTTTAGCAATACATACAAAATAGAAATTATACGTCCTACCAAAATCCACTAAGTTCATAATAATCTTGCAGCTCAACAGGACTCAGTTTAATACTTACATACAACAAGAGGACTTCACGACAGAAGTGCAACTGGCTATACAGGAAGTCCTGGCCCCAATCTTAGATTTTTTGGACACATATCTGAGGGAATATTCCCCTTCTAGCACACAGCGTTTCTGATCTAACACAGAAATGAAAAAGCACACAGAAACAGCTTCAACACCCCAGGAAAAAAAGAAAATTCCTCTTGTCACCAAATAATCTAGCGATCTGCAACACACAGGTCTGCTCAGGTGGAGTATCATACTGTTACGCAGCACAAACTGTGCCAAAGCACAAATGCAGCGTCTCTTTCCAGACACCCTATTCTCTCCTTCCCATCTACATAGGTTTAATGCTGGGATAACATCCTAAGCAGCTTTGTCTTAATCATCTGTATTTTCCCAAGCAGCTTCTGCACCGGCATCAGAGTCAAAGGTTCTTCAGAAACAGAAACAGAAAAATACTGGTCAGAAATGCGTAGGGACTACTGCAATGCCCAACACATTTTTTCTTCTTCTATTCTTTATTACACAGACCTAGGTAGGTCCTTCAAGAGCAAGTGACAACCAAGACTGGTGTCACTCTATTCCAGATCCCATACAAACATGAGTTTTTTTCAAAAAGTTTGTTTTCAGGCCCCAGTCCTACGATGAAAACCTGAGCTTCTGGGCAGTCATATAAATCAGTCTCCAAAACTGTATTTTTTCACCCCATGCCCCTTAAGATCAGAGCCTGGAGCCAACATTTCCTGATATTCAACATCAAAATAAACTCTAACCATGGTGACAATATTATCTATTATCAGTTTTCTTCCCTTCCACAGATTTCTCCCCAAGACAAGCCATAGAAACAAAACCAAAACCCTTTCCAAGACACAACTGTCAAGGCAGAACCATAATGCTGCCACCTGATACAGATCAGCAAGCATCACATGGCCATAAGGATTGGAAAATAGCTTTGTACAGACACAGCCCAAACACATCAGACTGTAAGATTAGGCTGCCAATGTACCACGCAATTTGGATGTCTGATTAAGAACTAGTCCTCCATAGTCCGACAACTATTTCCATCAGCACCATAAATGCCTTCCCTGCTCTACCAGAGCAACAGATGTATTATTTCTCAGTGGCATTTACAACACGTAATGAAACAGTCTCAAAAAGCATCTTTCTATTTTAAGTAAAGAAGAAGATTTGCCCCTCTAAGATTTCTACCTAATTACTACCAAGTATGCAGTACTTTCTTTCATCACCTGCTTACATACACTGTAGCCTACCAAACCCATTTATAAATGGTCACCTTTCCCTGGGCCATTCAGAAAAATGCTATTCCACAAAATTAATGTTTTTTCTAACTTTTTGACACTAAATAGCACATAACCTCTTTCTGTGCCCCATTTAAATGTATTTTTTCCTGATTATGAGGCAATGCCACAAGAGCAAGCACATATTAATATTAAAGAGCTGATCAAAATAAGTGAAATAATATCCATCATATTAGCTATCAACCTTTACCCTTTCTTATAGTTGTATGCTCAGTCTATTTTTATCTACAAAGATAGTCTTTCAAATAAGCACAATATTCCTAGAGAAACCAGCATGAATTTTACTTACGGCATTGCAGATAAGCTTTTTGGGTACTGCAACAGATCCTTCTTACTTTAGAAAATGCTCCTACTGAATGAAATAATTTGTTCCTAAAATTACTTCAGCATAGGAGAATTTGTTACACCCTATGTGTTCTTAATACATTTTAACACTGTTCTACACTAAGAAAAACACTATTGAAGTTGTATGATAGAAAGGCAGTGTAACAAATTTCATTTCTGTAGAACAAAAACCCCAACCAAACACCTATTTCTGCTCTCATCAATAACAAACTTGAATAAAATACATCTGAGTAATTAAGAAAATACAGGCAATTCTTCAAACGCCACAACGTATTTTAAGAGACTGTGATGCAGAGCAAACAAATATGCCACGTGCTTATCCAAACTTCGAAAGATCTGCTTAAAAAGATCTAACCTGAGCAGAACATATGTATCAAATACAACAGCTTCCTGTCAAGGATTATCTTGAAACCCTCTAGGTAATGCTCTATGCAACTTACAGCGTAGAAACGCTTACAACATGGCTGAAGTAATTGTCACCAATGAAAACTGAAAGACAGAAGTAGAAATAAATGTGATTACAGCAATATGATGTGAACATTTTCCTCTCTTTTTTCCTTACAGTCTGCAGTTCACATTCTGATGCAAGCACTGAAAGATAATTAAGGTGGAAAGAGATTGCAGATACAGCTACTTACCTTGCAAGATGAAAAACTATGTAAACAAATAGCACACTGCAATCCACACTGTCACTTACCTCATATGACCAAACGCACTGAGTTCCTCCAAACCGTCGGACACACCTGCCCACCTCCACGTCCTCATGAGTGGTGTACATTTCTCGAAGGCATTCACCTATATGTGGCACCATCCTCCGGAGAACCTCCCGGCTGAAGATCATTCCTGGCCCTCCCATGCAGAAGTTTTCTCCAGGCTCCAGCCCGAGTTTTCCGAGTTCTTCAATATTACCCAGACCAGTCTGCCCCAAATACAGAGGCTTACTGCTGTTCAGTGAGCGAAGAAACTCCTCCAATTTTTCACCTGACAAAAAGAAAAGATTACTGTTATTTCTCTGACCACGCTGCCAGCCATCTCTTTTCCTGTACTTCAGGCTTTTATAAAAACATAACAGGTACCTGAGACTGTCAGAGGAAATAATTTCCAAAGCAATATCCTACACCTCACTGAAAACATCCTTGGACAAGTTAACAGTCTTTCTTAAAATTAACATTACAATGACATTTTCCTTCCAGCCAAAAGGTGGAATATGGTCAAAACTCAAATTTTAACAGTAAACTTTTTTCTGTTCAAACAATACGGATGGAAAGCACTCACTTGCTAGTATAAAACTGTCTCTAAAGTTGGACAATTTGGACAATATAGTCCCAGGCTGGGGAGGAAAGGGAGTGGAGGGGAAATGCCAGTTAAGATTTTAATAGGATTAATTTTTGAAAATACCAGAGCAAATCTAAATTAACCAAGAAGAACATGTTTGACTACAGACTAATCCTTGGAAAGAAAGTAAAACTCCTGTTCATTTCAAAGTAGTTCCAGTGCTACCATGTTTACACAGTTTTCCTCCAAACCCTTCAGCTAGTTATTTTAAGAAATTTTGTTTAATATTTATTTGAAATTAAAAGTTTACATATAGGTCTAATCTGGTACCATGTAATCAGTTTAAGACAGGTTCAGTACAACTTCGAAATGAGCTCAAAGAAAACACAACTTTACATCTGCAAATGGATATATGTACATCTCTACATGTGTACACGGGCAAATATTTGACAGATGAATGACAGCTGATGAGCAGGCAGCCTATTAAACGACTCAAAATTAAGTGACAAATAGGGAAGGGTACAGCCACCTACAAAGAAGCTACAACAGTGTAAGCAACCAAGTTCACAACCTGGGCTTATGCTTACAACTTCAGCTTCTCTTTCCTAAGCGTGGGACACGGCACGAACAATCCAGCCTGGAGCACAGACCAAAAGGAATCAGGCTGCACAACATCACGTCCTAACGCTATGAAACTCGCACGGGAGCAGGGCTGGTGCTGTCCGGAGATATTCGCTGTACTCAACAGCAGCTTCACTCAAGAGCCCGCGGTGGCTGCGCTCGCCCAGCCTAGGGTCGAGGCAGGCGGAGAGATGGTACCGGTGACAGCAGCACCGCTCCCGAGAAGCCTCGAACCGACTTCTCCGGGGGGGCCGGGGCGAGGCGGGACCGACAGACACCCTGCGGTGGGTCCGGCACTGCCCCGCTTCCCGCCGCGCCGGGTCGGACCAGACCCTCTCCGCTGGACCACGGCGGAGGCTCGTCCAGTGGATCGCCACGGAAGCGAGGGCGGGAACGGCAGCACCGGGACCGCTCACCGTGCCCGGCGTGGTCCAACCCGCAGTCTCGGCTCCCCAGTGAGTCGCGGCCTCCGCAGAGACGGCCCGGCCCAGGCACGTCGGGGTTCCCTCAGGGATGGGGCGGCTCCCCATGCCCCGCACGCTGGGGCTGGAAGCAAACGCCGGCGGGGCGGTGGCAGGTCGAGGTACCCCATCCTTTCCCCGCCCCAGGCGGTAACCGAATCTCCCCCGGACCCACCGTGGGACTCCGCCGGGCTCCCAGACACCGCTCCCCCTCCTCCCTGCCTCCCGCCGGCGGGATGCGCCCCGGTCACCTTTAATGTAGACGTCGTCGTCCGCCCGCATGAACCACTCGTACTTGTCCAGGTAGTGGTCGTGCATGTACTTGATCATCATGAAGGACTTCTTTTGCGGCGGGTAAGAGTCGTCCACTCCTGGCAGGGCGACGACGGGCAGCAGGGGCACCCCGGGGGGCGCGGCGGAGCCCTGGCTGGAGAAGAACTCCACGCGGCCCGGCACCGAGGGCGCCCACGTTCGCTGCGCCGCCACCGCCCGACTGCCCAGGTACTTTTGGGCCGTCATCACCCCCACGTAGAGGAAGTTGCGGGGCTTGGTGCAGCCCTGGGAGCCCCCCCAGTCCCCGCTCCCGTTGTGGCTGCCGCCAGGCCGGCCGCTCCGCTTCTCGCCGCCTTCCTCCTCCTCCTCCGGCTCCCCTTCCCCGCCGGCAGC
>VXAD01002559.1:544319-646288 GCA_013399195.1 Dicrurus megarhynchus | reverse complement strand
CCGCCGCGCGGTGTGGAGGGGTGGGGCCCGGTGGGGCTGCCCCCGGCAACCTCGCTTCGCTCTGGATGCCCCGGTGCGTCCCGAACCCACTGTCGCAGCAGGCGAGGCCGGGGGCTCATCAGCGGCCGCGGCTCCTCATCATCCGAGGGCGGCCACGGGGCGCCGGACAGGACCGTCCCGCCCGGTCGTCTCCTCCAGAGGGGTGGTCGTGGAAGGCAGGTCCGGGGTGAGGTGTCGGGAGGAGAGAAGCCCTCTCCGCTGCCCCCACTCTGGCCTCTGCTTTCTGCCCTCGACAGTTAACAACTCCCCAGCAAAGAGTGCCTTTTCCCGTGCCGTGGATTCCCGCGACCTGAGTATATTACAGTATTAGTAGTGCTAGTATTATTGGTATTGTTAATTTTGCTTTGGTTCTCATGAGCTCCAAGATGCTGGAGCATTGCTTCCTCATCCTCCTGACCTGTAATGGTAATGGCACTGTCCGCAGCCCAGGATGACTGACAGCAGGAATTAAATGTTCAGGACATTGTGCCTACAGGGACAGTTTTAATTCTGAAGTTTAAGGTAGCCTGCATATTCTCCATATTTAAGTGCATCCTTTATTTAATTGTGCAAGATGTCTATCTCCAGGAAAAGCCATAAATTGCTCCTCACATCTATTTGTCGTTTCACTGAAATACATTGATACAACAGACCTAGTAGCATGTATTTAATAGTTTTCAGCAAAACTACACATTTTTGTGGCTAATCTGTGGCGTTGTCTATCACTTCTTCTGACTTTATCACTTGTCAGACACATATCAAGGTGGGAGGAGGAGTATGGAGGCTGTCATTCTGTGATGTTAGCAAAAGTATAGGAACAGTGAGAGAAAAATTTCAAGCCTTTTTGGAAAAAGACAGATACCGCCTTACCCACCTACCAAAGCAAGTCTACTCTAGTCTTTAGCTGTGAAGAGGCCACTTACTGAAGTAATTTGCAGTTTTTCCATGTGACACTGCCACATGCAGTGAGCAGGCTGTGTGCTCTTTGTCTTTTTGAGATGTGGAATCATCAGGCTCAGGAAGCATACGCTATGGCTTCCCCAGGACTGAGTGCCCTTTCAAAGCACTCCATCGTTAATTTCCTCTCCATGCGCACACAGGCTGGCACATTTACAACACCAATCAGTGAGGCACTAGGTATTCCTACCAGCTGTCACCACTATAAGACACAACCCAAGCATTGTGTCGGGACATATGAACACCACCTGAAATGTTGTGTGAACAACAAGGTGGCAGATCCTGGGTCTGTCTTCCCCAAGCTACTAAATTTTCAGACAACTTAAGTGCTCTGGGGTTGCAGAGGTGCAATGTATGACACGAAGCCACTTCCATTGCTTCTGCATATACTGAAATTACTCCAGTCAATGTCAGCTGCACCAGCTCCTCACATCTGACAGCTCTTATTTTTGTCACAAAAAGAGCAGGTAAACCCATGAGAGATGATCATAAAGCCCTTTACACACTTTGGAGTTGAAAATAGACCCCAAGGTGTTGTGTGTTATCAAAAAAATTTATAAAGAGATTGAATCTCTATCTGCATTATATTTTTAGTGTGTATCTATCGGCATTATATTTTTAGTTCAATATTGTTCCACTATTTTGATACACTGCAGAGAAATCTGTTGAAGGTTTGTGGGGTTTAATGGACAAAGACACAGACTGGACCACTTTTATAGGAGCAACGGTGGCATCTAGTGGTTAACAATAACAGTCCTGTACCTGTGTTGAGAATGCCTTTAAGAATCATGTAAAGGGCATCTAAAACACCATTTACAGTATCTTCATAGCAGTCATAGGTGGAAAGCACTGACTCATTCCAGCTGCCCTGTAATAAATGTTCTGTTAGGAAGTTAAGAAAGAATAATGGTGATGAATGCCATTTTTAAAACAAAGAAAAAACATCAAAAAATGGTGGCAAATGGATATGCTTGATGCAAGAAAGGAGAAACTTAAGACTAGAGTATATTAATTATTGAAAGGACTGGAGCTATTTCTATCACTAATCAGACAAATCTGAAAAATTTGCAGTAGGGTAGCAGTGTTCAAATCCAAACCAAATATTTTTTCACTTCTTTTTCACTTTCATTCTTTAAAATATCGCTACAAATCAGCAAAAAGCTCCCTTTTATGTGTGCGGGATTTAAAAAAATTTAGAGCATTTGGTGCTAAGTGATAGAAAATAATGTGCCCACCCCATAAAAATAGCTCATACCAGAGCTAGCACAGCCACCTGCAAAAGATAAAGAAATTTCAATTGTCTTTGTAGAGCAACTTTTGAGAAATTCTAAGCTTGAAATTCCCCTTGGGCACTCGGTTTCATTATGGAGACATACAGACATCATTTACAGAGCAGTAGTTGTAACTGCCAACCATCTTATAACATTTCTATATGCACATATTTATTAGTTCATACACCTGGGTAATCATATGCATTAATGGTACCGTAACTAAGAAATAGTTTTATTGTCTGAATTTTTATTCTTATGTTCCAAACATTTTTACACTGTGCTTGCATTATTGCAACATCTGGCTCTACAACTGTTTGCATTTCTACGTACAGTTTTATTTTGGAAGGTAATTATCTGTCCAATCTATTAACCTTCACAGACATCCTACTGAATATGTTGATTTTCTGATGATTTTACTGGGCAGTGGACCCAGCCAGATCTTGGATAAATACACCCCTTTCCTTCAAGAGAGATCAGCTCCTTATGTCCTTACAGTCTTACCAGCATTTCCTTGCAGAGAAATTACAGCTACTGCAGCAGGAGGCCAACTGCACCATCTTGCTCCTTCACTGCTGTCCACAGAGCCAATTCTGATGCTCACATACTCAGTCCTGCTCCAGACTGAGATCAGTGAAGTGCAACAGGTGTTACTAAAAACAAAACCTTTGTATCTTCTAGAATTATATTCAGTTCTGAAAATGCATCAGTAATTCAAATTTTAGATTCAAGATGACTTCACATCAACTATTACTAAACACATTTTAATTTGGGGAAAAAAACAAACTACATGATCTACAATTTAATCAAGGAGAAGTGTGGAGCTTCATACTCAAATGTAAATTTAAAAAAAATTTAAATATTATTACTATTGTGAGAAATCCATACTTCTGAAAATCCTTTTAGATTTAACATTTGCTGCATTACTTATGAAAAGTTATTATTACCTGAAGTTTACATGGGCAATTTATATGTAAACTTATTTAACCTGCTTTATTTTACTCTCTTTCAAACTGTTCATCTTGTCTATATCTTGTAGTTGTTTTCCCTCTCTCGTTAGAATAGAAATAAATGAGACAAAATCACTCTCTTTTACAAATAGAAGACCTCCGTACACAGCTGCCACCTCTATATGGGATGCACTAAATGTAAGTGGTGGACAGCAGTATTTACTCTCTTCCTTCTGAGGTATCCCCATAGCCGTGGACTTGTATGGAAGACATAGTCTCAAGTGGTTTAAACAGATTTGTCTTGACACTTCTGTCACACATTATTGCCTTCTACTCTAATGACAAATACAAGGATTAAAAGAACTAATTTCTGCCATTTGAAAGAAAGTCAGCAATGTGTTGTGTCTCCATATGTGCTTAGGATAGACAGAAAGCCACTGTACGTCAATCCTGGTAAAGAGGTCGCTGCAGATGTAAGAAGCACAACTGAAAATTTCTCTTTTAAAGACCTCAGCAAACACATTCTCAGTGCACTCTGAGAACAGCCCGTATGGAGAAAGATCAAGATTGAAAGCAAAAACCTTTCTTGCTTAACATAACTTCCCTGCAGTATCTGCAGTAGGAAAATACACTGTGTAGTGATTTCATTCAAATTTGTAAAATATGTTTATAAGACTGAAAAAGTTTTATTTGCAATAGCTCTTTCTAATTATTTTACTACCAAAGGTAATAGCACTATTTGATTAACCTGGCTACAAGATGTCTTTTTCTACCTTGGAAACAAAAGAAGGTATAATAGAAGATTAATTTCTAATAGCAGTAGCAGTATCCTATGTACATGAATACTGTACTGGTTAATCTGCAGACTGCAGCAATGCATGCCAGAAAAATGTGTGACATACTTTGTTGTGTGGTTTGGGGAAGGTAGAGGGCACTGCTTTAAGGCTGCTCAACAAATTTGAAAAGAAAAATCTGGCAGAGTAAATAAAAATTTAAACTAAGTTAAAAAAAATCCCCTCAGAAGAAAACTCTGGAAAGGAAATAGCAGTGTGTCTACAGAGGTGAACAGCTATTTCTCCCAAGGAAGAACTGGATCGTTATCTTTCATTCTAAACCAAAACAAAAGTGACAATAAACACATACATATCCCCTCTTCCAACATTTAGTGTCAATGAACCATGTGACATCTTAAGAGGAAAAACTAGAAGGAGAGAACTGTGTGGTCAGAAGTCTGATCCTAGGCCTGTTGGTTTCATGCATTTATTTTAAGAACTGTTGAAGAGGTTTTATAAACAAGCTGATGACAAACAACATTTTTTCCAAGTTTGTTAGGAGTTTTACTCAAATATGACTTTTACTCAGATTTCACATCAAAGTCACCTAATGGAATATCCTTCTAGTCTGTGACTTGAAATGTCTGGATACTTACAATACTCACCCTCTTCATTAACATTGCAATAACATTGTTTTCCAATTGTTAAGTAAAGCCAGAAAAAAAGTTTCTTTTTTATGTAATGTCACTTTTCCCTCTTGATCCTAGAGACAAATTTCCAAAGTTTGAGTTAAGAATGTGAATAATTATGCTGTAACATTAAGAGAGCAAAATATCAAGAATTTTAATTAGAATCCGCTCTTTCAGTCTGACAGTATTCTGAATTTACTTAGAAGCCATCCCACTGAATTTGGTAGGATTATGGATGTGTCAGCTTCTTGTTCCTATTACTAGATGAGTGTATTAGTAATACACTAAGATTCTAAAAAGCCAGACAAGACCTAAGCATTATGAGCTTATTTTTCCTGAGAAGTTTGATATGTTGTCTCCTGTAGCTAATCACACACAGGATTAGAAAGCCTGGCAGGAGAGTTTAAACATGCCATGGATAAACTATTAAATTCCTATAAAAGACATTGGAAAGCTGCTTACTGATTTCAACAAGCCTTGGAATGGGTCTGAAATCTTGCTTATGCCTGAGATCTTTCTTATGCTTTCTTGATTTTAATACAGGTAGGATGTTTTACAGCTATGCTGGGAGCCTGCTTAGATGTTGGTTGAGGGAAAGTTTACATGCACAATATGAAGAGTAGTTGTGCCACCTTGTGAAACAACACTGTGGTTGCAGTCAGCTGGTTTCTGGCAGCATTTCCTTATAGTTCAAACAATCATGTAATGTCTTCAGGACCAAGTTATTATTACACTGTTTTATTTTATAACTTTTATTAGAAAAATACTTTAAAAGAAACTGCTTCTCTACTTGCTTTTTGATTTATTTACTGAAAATGCTATCACAGTTTTGAAAAAATTATCTTTTACCTGCTAATTTCTGCCCGATGTAGCTGGAATGCATTGTGCAAAGAGTAGATAGCTCTTGATAGCAGAAGTTTTCCCAAAGTAATTGTGTCTTTGGCAACAGCAACAACTAATTTGTATAAAGTATTTTGTTCAGAGAATCTAGAATTTTGAGGGGAAACACAGACAAACAAACAAACAAACAAACAAATCTTCTAAGAGGCATAAGGAATTTCCCAAGGAAAAAGTTGGATTTTTTGTTTTGTCTTTCTATGATTGCATTCAAGAACTAAAAAAAAAAAAAAAAAAAAAGCAGAAAATATCAACTACGAAATCCATTCAATGAACTTCTAGAAGAAAACAGTTGCTCTGTTTTAAAAATATGTCATATAAAATATATACATCATAATTTTTGCTAGCGTTGTTTACTTATAATACAAATAGGATATTTTATTAGTAATATTGGAAACCTTCACTCGGCTGAAGAGAACCCCACAGTTGAAGAAAGAATTATCCCACAATTCCATTCTATCATTTCGCTTATTCAGTGATCAGTTTGTGGCATATTTTGGCTACTCAGTTACCCAGTACCTGGTGGCCCAAATTCAGCAGAATATATTCTTTTTAGCATGGAAGCTATCCTAATGGAACTAGAACAATTAAACTAGAAATCTCAAAACAAAAGTTATAGAAGGTTAATTTTGTGCATAAAATTAAGAAGACACCACAAAATTTTCTTTAGAATGGCTATATTTTAAGAGGTGCTACAAAGTAAAATACAGGCTCACATGTAAAAGCACTGTCCCCAAACCACTTATGTGGGAATTAAGCTTGTTGTGATTCTGGAAATAAAGTGCTTGAAATTATTTCCATTTCAACTTTTTTTTAATATGAAAGTTAATTGTTTTCTTATGCCTAAACGCATTTAAATGTAGCTCAAAATACAGTTTACCGGTTTAATGTATTTTTACACTTAAAAGTGGCTATAGTGAAGAGAGAAGCTATGAAATTCAATTTGTCACTCATATGCATTTAGCAACTTAACATTCTCAGGGCAATGGCATCAAGCGTGAAGTCTGGCAAATTTGCTTTGCAAAATCCCACTGCTTACATAGCTACTTGTATTTTATGCAACATTTGCAAAGGAAAAGTTTGCATATTGGGGAACTAGCATTTACAAAATCATGAGCATCAGCATGTAATGAATTACAGAAAATATCCAGGACTCAGAATTGTTTATCAATTTGGATTGTGGCCTTGATGTAAGAGTGCAGGAAATTTACAGATTTACGGTCTCATGCCACAATTTTCAAAGAGAAATCTTCTCATGGGTAAGCTTCTGAAATTTCAGATGATCATAAGACAAACATGGATGAATTTCTCTGATAATAAAGTAAGCATATGTGTCTTACTTTCTTTTGTATTATCCTGACTATGGTTGTCTCCAAGAATGTGTCTATGGAAAGTCTGTCTAAAGTGAAAAAGGCTTCAGATTTTAAAGGTAGGCTAGTTAGTCAGGCTCCTGTCCCGCATGGGAACCCATCCTTCCAGGCTGGAAGATGCAAGCTTGATGACAGCAGATCCTGATGAATTTTAATTTAATTTGTATTAGGGAACAATTTTGTATGCCTTGTGCCTCCAAGCTGCTATGGAGTATGTGGCAGCCATAGAAGAAGCGGCTGTGAAGATCTGCTGAGCGCTCTCTGGACAAAGACATGAAAGTTCCCCTGGGGCAAGAAGGATAAATTGCTGATTACTCTTAATTAACACACCAAGGACCTAGGAATTCCTCATATAGTATATTCTACCACTTCCATTATGTGTAGCTCTTTCCAGATGGCTGAGACAAGCAGGACTGGTATAGAGAGATACCATCATACCACCCGAAGGAAACAGCCATGCAGAGTTTAGCAGGAGACCATGCACTGCTCATTTTGGCTGGACTGGTAAGACTGATTGCAGTGGCCATCAAAACTTACCCTCTATCATTTTTCTCAGTATAATCTTTTATAAAGCAGGAGAGAAGGAAAGAAGAAGCCAACAACCAACTAAACCAAACTTTGAAAGGCTGGAGATAGATCTGAAGGCATAGCTGTGCAGCACAAATACGAAAACATTTGAAGAGGGGAGACATTCCTCCCTATTCCTGGGATGGGGACAGTAAACAACATTTGATATCATTACCTAAAGATATTTTTTATATTAAATTAGTGGTTCAAGTATATTATTAGCTATATTTATTTCACCAGTAATTGTAAATGAGAAAGCAAGTGATCGGCATTTCTTTGTCCTTGCTGTGTCTATGTCGCTAATATTTGTCTCTGGCTCCTTTTAATCAAGTAATCACCACTAGGAATCTTAACACTAGAACTTACGTTTTTCAGCTAACAAATTATTTTCTCTCATTAATATTTTAAACAGGTTTCAGCTATTCAGCAGCTACTGCAATATAAGAGTATATCCAATAAAAACCACGTCCTGTCATTTGCAGCATTTCTCTTCTGCCATGGTACAAAAGGTGATTAATATGCCAAAACAGTGATATTTGGTAAATACAGCTTGTAAGTATTTTTCTCTGTCAAGCACACATCAAGGTCCCTGAATGCTACTACCCTGAAAGTAGCATTTCCCAAGCAGCATAAGGCTGCAGAATTTATTTGCTGGAGAAGAACATTTTGTACAGATCAACCTCCCTATTCTGATGTAAAGGTACAGACCTCAACTCTTCTCATACTCTTGTCTTTTCCCGAAGTGTGATTTCCTGAGCAGAGGGGAATCAGAGTAGTATTCCTTATCTGTCTCTTACAGTGTCAGGCAGGAAATTATAGATTTTATTGAAGATCTAAAATTTGCCATTCTCTTCCATTTATTTATCTTCACTCTTTCAAACCTGGGACAGAGGTAAAAAGTCTTATCTTCACCTTCAATACACTCAATGATTCATCTCTTCTGTTTTCAGAGTTGTATTTGAAAGCCTTTTCACATTGAAGAGTGCTCAGCATGCTGCTTTATGCTTAAACAGAGGCTGACAGATCCTACACAAGAAAAGAGTCTCCTTTTCAATGCCTCATTTTCAATGAAGCTGACGCTAGCATGGGGGCATATTCTTAGAAGAGAGTTCACCACTGGCACCAGTTTTCAGCAGAACGATATATTACAGAATGGGCAGGCATGAATAAGTTTAGAGCACTGCCATGCAAAAATCCTTTGGGTTTTAAAGGAAGCAAAGAAGTGGTTTCTCAAAGAAACAGTGCCAGTGCTAAGGGAAAGAAATTCCCGTTGTGTGCATTTACAGTGCACTCATTGATAAGCGCAACAACTGAACCAACCTGACTTGGTTTTACATTTTATAGTGCCTTAAATAAAAGAAAGAAGTATGCAGAAAGTGAAAAATAAGTATTGAAGACAAGGCTGAAAATTTAATAAAGCATCCAGGGACTAAAATGAAGCAGGATAACAGCAGGTATCAGAGGCAACAAGAACTTCTTGTTCTTTCTTAGGCACAGAAAAAGCAGTGATGCTGAGCAGGCCAGAGGGCAGATATGTGAGCATTCATTATATCTTTCTTTCCTTTAAAACACAATCATACTTATATGTTTCATTAATTTTAACTGAGGAGGCTATTTTTGAACTGGTTAATAACACAGACTGTGTCACCACCAAAGACATAAAAATTCAATTTAGCATAGAGAAGGAAGAGACCAGCAAGAACCCCTTGAGAATTTAGATATTGCAAAGTTTCAGTCTAGGATGCTTGGAGAACTGGGTTGCTACTGTAAAAACAGAAGTTACATCTCATAGTAGCAAGTTTGGTGACGTCCTACAAGAACAAAACAGGGCCAGTGTTAAACTGGTTTAAAGTTTAAAATTCAGTGATTGCCAACTAATAGTTTTCTTAAATATGGCTTCCAGAGAGAATAACCTGAAGCAAATCCAGCAATTTCTTATTACGTGAAAGCATAACAAGAGCTGAAAATAGAAATTTCTCCTGATCATAGGGCTTTCCTGAGCACAGGAGGCTGTACTTGGCCCATCTCCATTTTTGACAACAACAAAAACATGTCCTGAGGCTTCAACATGCTTCACAGAACCAAATCAGCATTTCTTGAAGATGACTCAGGTTCAGTCACTTAAAAATTCTAGATTTTTTAACATGGAGCTCAAAATCAGAACAGGGAAATTTGATATATTATTCTTAGTACCAATTCTCTAACTCTTTTAAGATTTTTCAGGTTCACTGCTGAGATTGACATTGAAAACTAGGAGTCTGCACTGATGCCTTTACTTTAAAACCCTTCCACCACAATTCTGATCAGGAGCTTCCGTTTGCTCTGTGTTTAAGCTCAAGTGACTTCAGTTTCTCCTTCTAGTTCTACTGGACACCCCCATAGTTCTTCTACACTCTCCTGAACTTGGATGAATTTTTCCAAATATTTCTGCTGATGTTTGCATATGGAGGCTCTATTGACCCGACAGAGCAAGTGATTTTCTGCCACCTCGATGCTGCACACACCACTCTAAGCCTGTGCCATAAAAAGTCCTAGTTGTGATCTCTTAGCAAGCATTTGATGGTACACTTACAGCAATGAATTCTTTCTAAAAAGCTGTCTTCCTTGTCTGCCATTTGTCTATCTAGGTCATGAGCATGTTGCCTGCAATAATGCATTTTAACAGCAATCTCCCAAAGGAAAGTCGCCAAAAGACTTTTTGAAAATTTTATTTGAGGGGTGCAATATTATGATGTCTTAGGAGAAAAGCATTGGGTTTGTATTTGTAGCTTGTATTAGCAGTAAGTTTTGCCGGGGTGCATTTCATACTAAAAAATAGTTCGATTCACAATAGCATAATTAAATTATTTTGTTGAGGGTTTTTTTGGTACTTTTTAAATATAAAGAATGGAAAGATAAAGCCAAAGGTCAACCCTCCAAAACTAAAGATAAGCATTTTTCTTCCTGGTTCTTCTGTTATTTCTACTTCCAAAAAAAAGCATTAAATTAACCTTTGAAGAAAAGCGTAAGTATTTAATACATTTTAAGGAATTATACAATACAACAGTAATCACACTTATGTAGCCTGGTTTGATGCCATGATTTTCATCAAGGGAATAGATGTTTGCTGAAGACCTCACTTTTTTTTTTTTTTTAAATGTAAATTATCGTCTGAGAATTCTAGCTGTAGATGGAGAGGTTACGCTAAGTGGAAAGCAAATTTATGTTACATCATAAAAAAAGTACTTTCGTAATAGAGCTTATTGACTTCCTTGGTGTGTTAACGTTCTCTGGAAGAAGTGTTTGTAAATTAGACCCCAACCCTGCAATTATATTGCATAGCAGTTATGGTCCTTTACTTGATAAAACCAACTTGTGTAGTTAGGACTACACATTTTTTCTTTCTTTTCATTTCATTAGCTACTCCAAAACAGGAGAACTTAGAAGAGAGAATCAGGTTAAAAGCAAAGCCATCTGCTTCTACTTGCTGAAAAAAAGAGGGAAATATCTAGGTTTTGGGCATATTCTGCCAGCATAATTAAAATATAATAAAATCCTTGTTTATAAGCATCATGTTGATTTACGGAGAGCTTTCTTCACTTTCATTTTCTAGAATAGATAGTAAGTCATTTTGTGTCTTAACATCACCACATGCAAGAAGTGACGTGCAAGATGAGTCAAAATTATTCACCTCTTTACAGAGAGTAGGGAAATACATTTTTTTTTTTTTTCATAAAAACCAGCTACTGCTTTTTTGTCAGAAGCAACATGGTGATAACTTAGGCAGTGTCTCTGTGTCAGGCAGCTCTCCGCTCCTGCCGTATACTTCAGGAGTATGATCTGCTCACCCAGGAAGCGGATGATGGTTTAGTGACAGCCACCAACTCCCCAGGAGTTCTCAGTTTCCACTTCTTAAAGCAGCCCAGGGCTGTTGTTTAACAGCGCCTGGTCACCTGCATCCTGCCTGTGAGAGCATCATGTTTCAGAGTCTACCTGTTTTCATCAATCTTTACTCATTCATTTTGAAGTCTGTTTATTTAAATGCAAAATGGCCACTTTTTGAGGTGGCATGACTCTGATGTAGGTGCTGGTGCAGCTTGCCTGCAGCTGGTATGATGTTGGCTGAGATAGATCAATGGGGCAAGCCAGTCTCCAGAGAATATTGCATTGCCTGTGGTGTAAATATGGTGCACTTAAAAATATGTCAGAAGGAGTTGCAAAAATACACTGAATTATTTTGAAGCTTAAATGTGCTTGCCAAATTTGCATACTGTCAATATGCAGCATGAACGGAAACCAGCTAGAAGCAAGCTTTGGATGTAGCTGGCTCCATAAACTTGAACTGTGGCAGATAACCAAATATGATGTTGGTATGTACAGATATAACCAGGATGGATCAGCAGGAGCTAACTTTGTGTCAGAAAAGGAACTTGGGAAGAGTCTCGTAACTACACTTTTAAAGGAGGATTTGTCTAACAGCCACACTGCCGATGTCATAAAGAACAACTTCCAAGGCATCCTGACGTCGTCTCTGAATACCATATATGAAAGGAAAAAACTACAAAATCCTAAGCCATTGAACACTTTTTTGATGAGGATATTACTGTGACTCATTAGAATGAGTCCTCAAGACAAGTCCCCTCTTTGTTGTCAAGTTTTAAAGGTAGAGCTGGAAGCACGTCTTCCAATAGAAGGCAGGCAGGGAAAGCCTCCTGGACTTTAGTACTTGTCAATCAAATTTAGTATACCACTGGGTTACTAGTGACAGAACTTAGCTCTTTTTAGTCTGCAGAACTTTATAATGGATGTCTTCCGCATCATCTCATTGATCAACAGCTTCCTCCAGTTGATTCTGCTGAAATTATTAGTAACAGTTTATTCTTTAGCACTTCATAAGCATGCAGCAGCAGTTTACTTAATTACCCGGTTTAAAACTGATTTTGAACACTAAGAAACTCCTGATAATTCACAGAAATACCTATAATTTTCATTTTGGTGAGCTGACACTGTATCTCACATTTATGGTCCACATCACTATGGTGAATAATGAAGTCAAAATGGATTAAGAAAATAATTTAAAAAGAAATTTTATTTTCAGCAAGCATTCAGCCTCCAGTCATAACATGTTAAAACATTTGCAGGCAAGAAAGTGGGGAGGGTTTTTTTGATTAAAAGACAGGGTCATCTCTCTAGGGTGAACTGATCCCACAAGAAGTTCCAGTGGGAGCCAGCACAGATGACCAATGCTGCCTCCCTGGTTTTCCCCAGTAGCAGAGCTGCCCCACTCCCCAGGTAGCTAGTAGAGCCTGCTGAGCTGCTTCAGTGTCCAGCTCCTTGTCTGAGCTGCCTGTCTGACAGGCAGGGTGCCCACACCCCTGCACACCCTCGGCAGCCCCAGCTCAGAGCTGCATGAGAAATGCAGCTTTACAGACCTCTGAGTAATTCAGGATTGAAAATGCACTGAACAGCTTGCCTGGGGCCAGAGGTGTATGACTGAGGATCCAAGAAAGGTTACAGGTGTCAAACAAATGGAAAGGTCAATGACAGCTCCCCGCTGCCAAGATGCAGAGAGATGAAGGTCAGGCACTTTGGCAGCATCTGGCTGAGCCATCCTCACAATTGTTGTATCCAGACTCAGGGGTGCAGGGAATAATCTATCATAGTGAAAGGAGATCTCTCTCAGAATGGAAGCAGATTTTCTGATGGTAGAATTGCCATCTGAAAACAAGGTCACTGACTCCTTGCTTTTGGTGGGGGTAGGGACACAGCACTGGGGAAAGTATCTGACTAAGGCACACACTGTTAAATGTAATTACTAAGATAAAATTCAATGGATTTCACGATGTAGATCCTACCATCAAATGCCTTTATTTTTGTCAAAGAACACCCAAAGATGCTGATTTCTCACTTCAAGGTCAGACATGCATTTAGGTCCTTAGTGAATTCTCTCCCTTGGCAGTTTGCAGTGTATTTCAACATTCATTTCCACACATTACTGCTATAAACCCTTTTACTTACTTGTTCTCTACTGCCTCAGGATTTGACAACTTGCCAATTTAACACACTGCCTTCCAGGCTGCAAACAGTATCTCTACTCCATTTGCCAGGAGAACTCATTTTTCTCTAGCTTTGAGCTTTGCATAAACTTATACTGCTGACTTAAATACTTCTAATATTTAATATTTTAACCTATATGTACAAAGCTAGAGATACTGTTGAATCAGCTCATTCAATTCTAAATGCCTTGTCCGGGATTTATTCTTGTCCTAAGTATACTTTCTGTGTCACATTTCAATCAGGGACAAAGCCTGATTTAATGTCATAGCTGTCTCTTTATCCTCAGCTTAATCTTAACAAATTAGGAGGTTTTCCATTCCATTTCTCATTATTTTATTTTTCAACAATCTCTATAAACTGTGCTCTATGGTAACCTAATATTGCAGGCATTTCAGAAGTGTTTATGGGGTGCAATAACTTGTCAGACCTTTAGAGCAATACAGACCATTTCAGACAAAATAGAGCTACCAGATTCCTTACTTGATTTTTTTTCCCCACAAATGATTCTGAAACTCGATGCAGTTAGTCTTAAGAAGCAGACATTAAAAAAATGAAAATAAAAATTTTGGCCCCCAACTATGCAAATTAGCCACATGCCAGTTTACTCATATTTGGTTCAGCTCACATCTCAATGAGCTGAGGCAATATTTATGGCATTGCTCATTAAAAAGAAACAGAACTAATGCAAATTTAAAGATTGAATGCCCTGTGCTCATTTCAGCCTAAGAACTACTTTTACAAGGCACATAGTCTTTCCCTTAGCAATTCACCACCAGGGCTAATCACACACAGAGCATTATTTACCAATAGCTTCTGTCTCCAGATTATTTTATATTCCAAGAAGTTTCAAAACATTATCCTTCTTACAGTTCAGCAAATAAAAAAAAAAGTAGGTGTAGAAAAGAGGAATCAGACTTCAAACAAAAGCAAGCACCTCCCCCGACAAAACCATCCCCTATTATTTCCATTATCTTTATCACTTCCCTTTCTGAGGAAGTACCAAGTTATTTAGAAGAGAGACCCAAACAGCTGAACAAAAAGTACTGCTTCTGTATGCATACTTGTATGTGTGTTTTCAGTGTTCACTTGTGCCTAGAGAAAATAAGTTTTAAAGGCTGAACAGGCACATACACCCACAGGTATTAAAAACAGCAGTCTACCAAATTTGAAGCAAATAAGCCCAATACTCAGTAGATTTGTGCTGTGTGTTGAACAATAACTGTGCTGCCATAAAACTTTCTGCCTTCCACCTTAACTCCGCAATGCTTCCTTCTTACCACAGGCAATAAGAATTCCCACAGATGAACCCACTTACAGCTACAAGAGTTTCAATTTACTGCAGCAGCTGCAGCAAATTGATTTCTGAGCTGAGAGTGGCCTATTGGAGAATTTCCAAAAAGAGCACAATCAGCAAAGAGGAAACCCCAGAGAGAAACAAGCCCTCTTCAGGAAGGCTGGTTCATATACTGGATTGTCTGTGAAGCTAAATACATGGATGGAAAAAATAATGCACACCAACTCAGGAGCTGTGTGTTCTCATGAAAATGACATAGCAAATCATACTGCTATGAATTAACCATCCTCCCCTCTCAACCTAAAAGCTGCCTGCCAACTGGTTACCATAATGCATTGAAAATATAACTGTGTACAGGATTTTTGTTGCTGGGTTGCCTTAGTAGAACATAATATATCAGAAGAGATGTATTTCCTCAACCAGACGGCTTACAATAGGTCTGGTGAGGAAAAAAGAACCCTTAACAATATGTAATTTATAACCGAATATTCTGACTCTTGGTTAAAGTGTGTCATGATCAGCGGTTAGCTGTATCAGGATCATTGCAACAAGTTTGCAGTTGCAAAGATTCACAAAGTCAGCCTCCCTGACGAGAAAATCCTGACAAGTACCTCCGCCAGGAAGGGATTGCCTGTCAAGGTGCGCCACCACCACTGACCAAACTGGCTGCTCCCAGGGAGAAGTTCACTAAGAAACAGCTGCAAAAGGAAGAAATCAAGAGAGATAGAGGGATCTGGTCAAAAGCTGCTTACCTAAAGCACATGTTCATTTAGACTCCACCTCAGCTCCAGCTTGAACTACATCTGTTCTTCAGCAGAAATCTGCCTGGAATGTTTGTGTTTGGAGAGGAGAGGAGGGAACAACGCTCCCACAAATCCTGAATCTTGCAAGTTAAGTCTTTTACAGATTTAGATTCACAGACTTACAGGTAAGTATTACACGAAGAAATCTATTTTTCTCTACCATTGTTCTGTTCTTCTCCTTTCAGACAGTGGACTATAAGTGGGCACAGGCCTGTCAAACTTGACTTAAAACTGGGTTTGCAGTGCCATCAGGTTGCTGAGAAATTAATTGAACCATGTCACATGTCGTGTTCCTACCTATGAATTCAGGTACCTGAACAGGGGTGTAGCAATGTCTTGAATCCAAATCAATATCATGGGAAATAAGAGTTGAAACAGAGAAAGCGTTTCTACATAAGCAGGAGCTCACAGACACAAGAGTCTTTCCTGCATTCATTAATGCATTTCTCCAGAATGCAAATAATCAGGTTTGCAAATAAACAGGTTATGGCTGTGCAGGTAAGGGCCCAGCAGAACTGTCAATCCACAGAAGTGCTCTGGATTTGCATGCTTCTTTGTCCACAAAGTAAGGCTTTCTAGGAAATTAAAAAAAAAACCCCCTAAACTGATAATTTAAAGGGCACTTTTCACAAAGGAAGCTACATAGGAGGAAGTGCTATAGTTAAATCAAAAAGCGTAATCCACTTAAAATACTAGGTGCTAAAAACTTTTAAAATTTATCTTACGCAACAAAGAGATGATACACTTTATCTTACACCTCTCACTTTTTACAGCAGTTAAATGCTACTCTAACTTTTCAAATCTAGATGCATCTTCTAACCAATAAAACCACATGAGAAAATAGTTGACAGAAGGATCACATTTGCTGTGCTGCATGGCTGTCTAATGGCTGACTAGATTCCCCATAAATTTGTATTTCAGTGAATTACTCAATTTACAGGAGCATATCCACATAGAATAGATCTTTGAAGTGGATTCAGCAGTCTGGGCTGCTCAAAATATCCCTGAACTAACCAGTGGGACATTCTCCTTGGGTAGGGAATTTTGTGGCACACCTTTCTGATCTTTCAGTGATAGATAGCAGGGATGCAGAGCATCTACACAGGTTCTGTTATTATGGTTATTCATTCACCATTCACACACCAATATATCATAACTAAAGGAGTAACTTCTGACCTACCCAGAGATATTTATATTATATTGCAACTGACGACTCACATTGCTTCTTTCTTTTTCAAATCCTGATGTGATCAGATAATTTTGCTCATGGTAAACTCAAAAGTGTCTCTTTCCCTCCCCTTTTTCTGTTATAGACCTTACCTTCTGTAATAGGTGCATTGGCAGGAAAAAAAATATTAGGCTGGAAGATGAAAACATATACCCTCGTAAAGCAGCAAGCCCTGTGAGATCTTTTTCGTGGACAAGGTCTGTACTTTACTGAAGGGGAGTGGTAGCTGTAATTTTCTCAAATTGTGCCTGTTGAAGTGCCAGAACCAAGCAAGACTGTTTTCAGTAACTTTAGAGGCCAAAACCAAATAAAATGAGACCATAGATGCATAGTTCTGAGCAGTTTTGGGATGGGAAGAATGCAGCAAAGGAAGAGGAAGGCTGAATCTTCCAATATGTTCTAGTGATTTGGGAGAGTAGTTGTACTGAAAGCCAGTAAAAAAGTTCAATCACTTAGGTAATTTTGAAAGTTAATCCTTATTTACTAGAGAAAAGGTAGTTTTCCTGAAATCACTTGTGAAATATAGTAATTGCCAGTGCAATTATAAGTGGGCACAACCTGCAGAACTCTAATTTGCTTCCAGGTTGCTGCTGTGCAGTTTATAAGAGCAAATTCCTGCAGTTACTGCATCTTACTGCAAATTCCAGTTTTCCCAGTAAAAGGTAGTATTCTACCACAGTTATACCGTTCTCCTATGTCTTTTTAGAGGTGCTGGTAAGATGTTGTTATGTCAACTTGGTGCGGTGTGTTAAGAAGTTTCACTGACTATATAGGAGTTTTTGCTGCTATTCCAGCTGATTACTGTTGAAATAAAAATTTTGAAATCTTATTGAAGTTAAGTTTTCCACAGGGCTGCAGGAAAGGGACCTGGGGGTCCTTGTTGAGGGCAAGTTGAACATGAGTCAGCAGTGCCCTGCAGCCAGGAAGGCCAACCCTGTCCTGGGGGACACCAGGCACAGCATCGCCAGCTGGGCAAGGGAAGGGATTGTCCTGCTCTGCTGTGCTCTGCTCTGGGGTAGCCTCACCTCGAGGGCTGGGGGCAGTTTTGGGTGCCACAATATAAAATAGATATTAAGTATTACAGAGGGTCCACAGGAAGGCCACCAGGATGGTGAAGGGTCTGGAGGAGAGACCTTATGAGCAGTGACTGAGGTCACTTGGTCTGTTCAGCCTGGAGGAGACTGAGGGGAGACCACACTGAGGTCTTCAACATCTTCACAGGGAGGGGCAGGCACCGATCTCTTCTCTCTTGTGAGCAGTGACCGTACTTGAAGAGACAGAATGAAGCTGAGTGAGACACGGTTTAGGTTGGATGTCAGGAAAAGGTTTTTCACTCACAGGGGGTGATCGGGCACTGGAACAGGTTCCCCAGGGAAGTGGTCACAGCAAGAGCCTGACAGAGCTCATGAAGCATTTGGACAATGCTCTCAGGCACATGGTGTGATTCTTGGGGTGTCCTGTGCAGGGCCAGGAGTTGGACTTGATGATCCTGATGGGCTCCTTCCAATTCAGCATATTCTGTGATTCTGTGAAGGTATGAAATTATATGTGTAAGTGTGCTGTCAGGGTAGGGAAAGACCAATTAACGTAGATCACAGAGATTTCACACTGGAAACTTACCTAGTAGAGTTGTTTTATTCGTGGAATCATAAAATGATTAAGGTTGGAAAGGACCTCTAAGATAATCTGTGCCAACTCTTAACCCAGCACCACTGTAATGACCACTAAACCACGTCCCCACAAACCATGTCCATACATTTCTTGAACATGGGTGGTGCCTCCATCACTTCTCTGGGCAACCTGTTCCAGTGCATGACAACCATTTCAGTGAAGAACTTTTTTGTAATATTGAATCCAAACCTTCCCTGGCACAACTTGAGGCCATTTCTTCCTGTCCTGTCACTTGTTATCTGTGAGAAGAAGCTGACACCCACCTGTCTACAACCTCTTTTCATGCAGTTGTAGAGAGTGATAGGGTTCCTCTGAGCCTCTTTTTCTTATAGTTTTTAAGTACTTTGGGAATACACTAAACATTCTGTTCTCCAACCACCAATACTGATGTTAGTTTATTGTGAATGTTGTGTGATGACTTGTCTTCTTCAGCCTCTGTCACTAATGAATTAAAAGAACCCCAACCTACCCAAAATGATAAAAGAAAAAAACTCACACGACAAAAGAAACAACACACAGCAATCTCTATCAACCAAAAATTTAAATTGTTTTTCTACAAGACATGTTAAGTAATACTGCATTAAATGGTTAAAGGAGGGTGGTCTCATTTATTGTTCTCAGAGTTAGCACATGGCACAAAGGATCCCGAGGCTCCACCACTCTCCCCTGAAGAAAAGTCTTTGTCTCTCAGTCTGTTGACGCTGGTTGGTCTTTTTCCTCTCGAAATATTCAAGCGTTGTTTATTTTCCCAGTACCCAAGAGGGGTTTACACAGACAATAGGCTCTCCCCACGCGAGCGCTCTCTGAAGGGCGCAGCAGCAAGCCCCTTCCTTCACGGAGGGCAGGACGGAGCCTTCCCGTGGCTGCCGGCGCCCCGCACGCCGCGCACCTTTCCCGGGAGCCGCGGGGCGCCTCGGCTCCGCCGCGAGGGGTCACCAAAGGAGCCCGCATCGCCGCGGCGCCGGCGGAGCGCCCAACACCCGGCGGCCCTTCCCCCACCTCCAACAGAAACAAAACATTATCGGAAAAAAAAATAATTTAAAATTAAATTTTAAAAAAAATAGTTCAAAGCGGCATCTTAGCGCCTGACACGTTTTTCCTCTTTTTTTTCGGCTCTCCGCTAGGTGACAGCAGTGAAATCGGACTGAAACAGCCGCCCGTAGTGGACTTGTGGAGAAAACAGCTTTATGCTTTCAGCTAAGCCCTCACACAGTAATGCAGTTGAGAAACTCGCATTATTGGCTGTTTTCCTGGAAATTACAGAGCCCTTTGCTTTTAGGCTTCCCGCCTGCAGGCCTCAATAATTTACAAAAGTACGTCTCTGCATTGTATGCAATGCACTTAAAGCAAATGTACTTGGGCTGGAAAAAAGTCAAGTATTGTTGGTTTAATGTGAGTAGTTACTTCATAATGTCAGCTATTAGTCTTGTAAAATACTCCCAAGTTCTTACTTTCATAAACTGACTGGGCCTGATCTTTCAGAGAAGAAAGGATCTGCACTGAAACTGCAGCAAGGCAGGAGACCGAGTTTCCTTGTATTTTTACAGCAATGTCCAATTTTGTAACAGGGATACTAATTTTATGCATGTGTATTTAAGTGCTGCTACTCTTCTGCTGTTGTCTGCACACCAGATTAAAGCAGTAAGCTTTTTTAGCTTGAATCTTCAAACTAGTTATGGTACAAACTAGACGAGGGTCCAAGAAGTTACAGAACACACAAGAATCAATCATGGACTAGATGAGAAGGAAGGAATGAAATACACTTTTCTGAAGATTAATTCATCTTGAGTTAAAGTACTGTAAACCTGATGTAAGTTGGGCACATTCTGTAATTCAGAGGGGACAGAACAAACCTTCTACCTTAGTTCTATTCCTGACTAATCCAAAGCATTTCTTTGTTGGGCAAGAAGCAGACCTGGTATAACCTCAGCTTTCCAGCTTCTGTGCATCTGTGAGATTCTCTTGAGTAAGAGAAATCCCTATCTCAATATTATACATAGCTCCTTAAATACAAAATGCAGAGGTATAACTGCTCTGCAGCACCCATAGTGTCTTTTCAGAAAGGAAATAATTACTTGAAATTTTTCTCTCCCTGTTCACTCACTTTTTATTTTGTTATGTTTTCATTCGTGTGAATTATTCTGAGGTGTATTTTCTTAGTTGTCTGTGTGCTCTGAACATTTAATTTTGTTCCTTTAATTTACAAATATCCTTTTTCACAGCCTGGTCATATAACTGTGATGTTTTTAAGGTGAATTAATTCCAGTTTATACTTGACTACTCCACAGATTTTGTTCCAAAAAAATATATTGTCACTCCATCTTTTGGGGTGACAGAATGCTACTTGTTGAAAGAAGATGACATAGGGATGGAAAAACTCTGTCACGGGTCTCAGGCAATTTTTTTAATAGAAACTCAGGGATCTATTTTCTGTTTTTCTTCTCTGAAAAAGTGTACGAAAATATTTATGCATTTAGGCTGGCTTTTACTAAGTGCTGCATCATGCAGCAATGCATTTGGTCACTAAGTAATGTGTTAATTTTTGTTTTGTAATTCTTTGTGATATCTTGACTGATACTTTATAATAATTTTCTATATTCTAAAAATAGCTATCATAAAAAGACAAAGAAGATGCTAGGTGTTTATTAGAACAAAGAGTCAGCTGGTTGGCTGTACATACTCTATGTATGTATATATGTGGTAACATATCACACATACTGACTTAAATCACTAGTCCAAAGAAGGCACTAAAAAATATAGCATATAGTTTTCTTTTAAAATTTTACCTGTAAGGTGACATTCAGCCATGCTCAGAGTATTTGTCTCTTTTCAGGGTCAATTCCTTATGCTATACAGGAATATTTTGAAGTAGTGATGTCAAATAAATTGTGTTTGTGACCAAAAAAAAAAAAAAAATAAAAAAAAAGCTCAAATAAAACCAGAGAAGAGAATAGTTTAATAAAAATATTTATTGAAAAAAAAATTTCATCATCATTTGGCTATACTAAGTAAATAAAACACTGAGTGTGATTACAGTAATTAGGATGCAAACAGCTAGTACCATGAGCAGGATGATTCGGCAATATTTGGAATGCTTTTTTTCTCTCTCCTTCTTTTTTAACAAGGTATCATACCCAGGAGTATAAATATCCCCCATCCAGAACTTTAGATCATTAGGATTTTCCTAGAAGAAAAACCAGAAAATGAAATCAGTTTCTCTCTTTTACACACAAAGTCATTAGAACATACCCAGAAGTATTTTGGCTATCATCAGATACTGATTAATGAATTTAAGACATCACAACACATATGCAAGACACTTTCACTTGAATGTAGGTTGTGCTACTTTCCAGATGCTGTGAATGTTCCACTGGGGAAAATTAAAACCACACTTTTCATCCAGGAACCAAAAGTAGGACACCAGCCATTGAAATGTGTTTAAAAACCCAGAACAAACCATGTTGTCTTCTCAAGAAGAGATGTCATTGTATAAACACAGCTCAGACTCTCTTTTCAAAAAATGGAACAGCAGGGAAAAAAGCTTACAAAAGTAATCCTAGAAGTGATTTGTGCCAACTCACAGGGAGGCAGGATCCTGGATAGTGTGGATGAGGCTGAGAAAAATATATGAAATTTGATAACAGAATTTTGCTATGAACAGTTATTAAAGTGACTATATAGTATTTAATGCTGTATTTATAGCTCTTCCCTATGTAAATAGGGAAGCTGAGTTGTACAGTGTTGTGGTTTAAGAGTTTCTCTAGTCAGAGGTCATGTACCGTAAAATTTAAATTCCTGGAGTCTGACCAGATACGTAGACTTCCTTTCCTGATCAGACTCATGTTAGTGTCATGTCTGTACCAGAAAATACCTCCATATTTACTTCTGTAATCCCACGTAAAGATCCAGGCGAGCTGCGCAGTGGTTTGTGCATGTACCACGCAGCTCACAGCAATTCACTTGCTCAAACACAGCACAACAGCGAATTACCTTTATGTGGCTGGCCAAGTTAGAGTGCAGTGACTGTCTGTCATAGTCCTGCACAGTCCAGGAAGGAGTCTTTTTCTTCTCCTGCCAGTCATCCTCCACATGGATATCACTATACAGTGGGTTGCTCTTGATTGCGCATTTCAGGGTGATGGGTGTAATGTGTTCCCCCAGGGATTTGTCTATTATTTCTTGACTGACCTTGTTCAAATCTAAGCCTGGCAGCTCAGTGACAGTTCTCTTTTCTCTCTGTAAGACACAAGTTAGATCAGAACCTGGCTTTCATTTGCATTACCTACGATACAGGCTCACTTCCAGAATTATCACTTGTAATGCAACAGAATCATTTTAAAACTACACATGCAACCATTTTTCTCCTTCTGGCAAACTTCTACAGTGCAGTGAGGGAGCCTGACTGCTCACTCTGGAAAGATTTCTTCCTTCTGGGGAAAGCAGGTGGGTACAATCTGAACATTAAGTTCTTTTGCAAATGTGAACCGACATTATAATGCCTGCTGGAAGAAAGTCTCTGCTTTCGTGAAACAGTGCTACGGAGAACTGCAGTAGAACATTATTGTTCTGGTGAGAGCCATGGATGTATGATGCAGAAGCAAAGATGTAAGGACAAAGCAGAATGATCAGACAGGGGAAATGGTGTGTAAATGACAGCCTCAGCTGGAAATGCATCTCTGATAACAGGGGTGTGACTCGCAGTTCTGTTCGTCCTGTTGAATGCTAAACCCATGTCAGGATGTTGAAGAAGCTCTTCATTCGACTGAGGGCACTGTCAGAATTCACAGGTAATTAAATATCTGAGCAGTCTCCCAGTAACAAAAGCTGTTAAATAAGACCATTTAGAACATATGGGTGTCAAGGGAGGAAGATGAAGAACAATGCTGGTGGGATCACATTTTTTAAGAAACCAAAATCTGCCTCTTAAAACAGCACTAAGGGCCTCTTTAGGAGTCTGCAAAATAGTGGTTACCATATTTTTCGATCTGTAATTCATCTGTGAAATGCAATCAGACTCTCTAGTTCAAGCTGTTCAATGTTTATCACAACCTTCTGTCCCCGAGACTTTCAATTAACCTGTCCCTGATCTGTGATTCCATGGTGCGTCAGCTACCTTCTTTCTGCAGAGCCCTTGTCTTACACTAACACCTCTCCCACCTCTCAGGACTCTTAGAACCAACATAGAGCAAATTCATCCTTCCTCATTAGTACTTTTGTCCTTAGGAACTTTATGTTGAGTCAAGGGGAGCCTTGGCCTGACCCAGTGGTCCTGTGGCAGGTATGGTGGGAGGGGGCAACCCCCACCCCTCTCCCACTCTCAGAAATCACAAAGGTGTGGGCAGCACCTGCTGCAAGACGCACGTACGGTTAAGTGCACATAATGAACAGCCAATGAAGAAGCTTACTTCCATGTAATGATGAATTTTCCTGAATTTTTCAATTTTACTGAGATCTCCAGCTGTTGAGGTACCACAGGCCAGGTGGACTTCAGCCGCAAAAGGGCTGGGAGCACGTTCTGCTTCTCCTTCTGCCTTTCTAGTGGGAGCTCAGGGAATCTGACGTCCTGCTGACACTGGCTTTGGGAAATGCTTGGACACCTCATCAAGTCAGTGTAGGTCCCTAAGATGATAGAAAGCTGTTGACTTACTCTGCTTGAATAATTTTCCATTCACTTTGTGGGCTGGTGAATCCACTTTCAGTGGGAGTCAGCTGCTGTGTGTCATCACCTACTTCATGACTGCACTGTCTGTGTGTGTGCATAGACACATGTACATTGGTCTGAGCAGGCAGGTGTAGAAGGAAGCATGAGGACTGAGTTCCTTCAGAAAGCGAAGGTGGAGAAGAGAAAACAACAGGCTTTGTCTAAGAAACTCTAGGAGGAAGCAGCATGCTGGCATTCCTATCACTAAATCCTGCAGAAGTGACTAAGCATGTTTCCCATCAATAATTGCCATTAGTAGGCGAGTGGATCCTCAGTGACCTCCCATCCTTCTGTTAGTACATAATTTCCACATGTTGTTCCTTAGCCTTCACACATCCCCTGATAATATTACTTTTTGCATTGCAGTTACAGCTGGCACTGAAGCCCTCTGGGCTGTGCTGGCCAGATTTCAGCTGAGCTGGTGTTTTTAACCGCCTTTTCTTTCTGACTGCATTTTATTTTATTTTATTTTATTTTATTTTATTTTATTTTATTTTATTTTATTTTATTTTATTTTATTTTATTTTATTTTTTTCTTATTTAAGATTTGTCATTGACCTTAATGATTCTTCCCTCAGGCTTGCTAAATAGTTGAACTTGGAGAACATTTTGTTGAAGAACGCGAACTGTCTCACCAGGGGATGATTGGTCTCCCTAGGCTAAAATGTTGTCAAAAGAATGTGACTTGACAGTAATTTCTAAAGCTGTTTTAAATAAAATTCTCCAACACTTGGAATAGATGGCACGATGCAAAAATTTATTCATAAAAAGAGTGCTTTTATGAAGCACTCTTTTATGAAAAGAGTGGCAAAACTTTTTTCCCCTACTCTCTGAAGTACCTTTATTTTCAAGGGCATGAGGAGAATGTGGTAGCTTGGAGGAGATATAGAGAGGGAATACACTGAGAGGGGAAACTGGGTTTTACCATGAGAACTGGACTGGAATCTGGGGTAGGATATAGTTTGCAGAAATTTTAGAGAACAGACATTGAAGTGACAAATGAATTGGGAGAATGTACTTGAGTACAGCAGATGCTTGATTGTAAAATTTCTGCAGTAGATACGTCCTACAGACTAGTTAGGGAAAAGAAGGACAGAAGCCAGAATCACATACAAAACCCAAAAGTTTTAGGTCCAAGAAATAATACAAAGAAATATGAAACTGTTGCATTAAACATATACATTTCTAGAAGCAGAGAAACATAAGATTAGACAATAAAAATATGATTGCTAGTATTAACTCTTGCAAAAACTACTTTTTTTTTCTTTTAAGATTCAGAACACATCCCAACCTTTGTCACAGACTCTGATTCATGGAGCAAATGTTCAGAGAAAGAGAAGAGTATTGTAACTTTAGGTATCAGAACTTTCTGTAACTTTAGGTTACAGAATTCATACAATTCACAATGAATCTAAGAAGACAGTGTGAATGAGAGTGGAACAGAACAAATCAGAGGCAATTTGTGTTATTATTCACTGAATGGAAGGAGGGAACAGTGAATACTCAAAGAAGCAGTAGTTTTGAAGAACATTGAAAAACTGTAGATGAAATACATTTGTGAAATTCAGCAAGACGAAAAACGCTCAACTCTGCAAACACATAACTGTGTTTGATCTACATATAGCTCATGAGCAAGAAAAGTGCTATAACTGGTTTATAACTCATGTTTCACTGAGAAAAGTATGTCCCTCTTCAACAGACCCAGAGAGCTCTCATGTTCAAGACTAGTATTCTATGAAAAGCCCAAAGATCTATAGAGGGTCAATGTTAGTTCCATTACTGAGTCAACTTGTGCTTCCTCCATGTTTTTTTCTTGCTGATTATTTTATAATGCAAATTTTGCATATAACTAAAACTGTAATTTAGTCTTTATTACTAGGAAACATTTTTATCTCATTTTTATCTTGACCTCATTCTTCTGTTCCCACTGCCGTTGTTGTTGATTGCACTGAAACCACCCAAGAGCCTAACCATTCTTTTCTCAGCCTGTGATATGAGGTATCACCCACCAAACCCAGGACATCAACAGTTAAGGCTAGACCTTGGTTTCAATCCCATCCACCTGAAAGAAGAGAACGAAAAGACACTTAAACAGTTAAGGAAATTTACTTCCTGGAATCCAAGTTTTTCTTTTCTTTGCCCCCAAAAAGAACCAGTTTCTCTTTTCCCATGGCCAGCGCTGGTCTCCAGCTGATGTTGGGAAAGATGCTCAGAGAAAGTAAGAAATGCTGTTGATAGGCAGCTACACCTAGAAGTTTTAACCAAGGCAGTCTTTAAGAAACCTGCAGCCACTAGACACTACAGGATTTGTTTTGTAACAGCCTTCTCAATCCTAATGAAAGAGACTAGCTGGGTAGTTATTATATTTGATAGTAATTTGTTTAATATTACAACCTTCTGTTGTGCAAAAGTCTTGTAATACATTGTGGAGCACCCTCCCTGCACTCGTGAGGACATTTTTCTGATGTAGAGGATTGTTACGGAGGCAGACAAAAGGTCTGACAGACAAAAGCCTGCTAGGGTTTAGCCAAGAATCCCTGTGATAGCTCTATCAACTAGGTATTGCTATGTATAGGTAGCGCTAGACATTTGGAAAATAAAAATGCTCATTTGTTATGATAAATATTAGCACTTGAGAGCTTCCTTCAATAAATCATATCTCATAGGAGATGCTATGGAAAAACAATCAGGAAGGCAAGGATTAACCAATAGTACATAAGGAGATATGAAAGACAGTAGGGCAGACAGCTCACATCAATGATTCCTGAGAAGCCTGGGCAGGTCCAGATGAGGCCACGAAGATGATCACAGGGTTGGAGCACCTCTCCTATGAAGACAGGTTGAGTGAGCTGGGGTTGTTCAGCATGTAGAAGAGAAGGCTACAAGGGAGACCATGTAGCAGCCTTCTAGTACATACAGGTGTCTGACAAGAAAGCTGAAGAGAATTTTTACAATGATAGGACAAGGGAAATGGCTTTAAGCTGAGAGAGGGCAGGTTTAGATCAGCTGTTAGGATGAAATTCTTCCCTGTGAAGATGGTGAGACACTGGAACAGGTTGCTAAGAGAAGCTGGTGGATGTCCCATCCCTGACAGTGTTCAAAGCCAGGCTGACTGGGGCTTTGAAGACACCTGCTCTAGTGGAAAATATCTCTGCCTACGGCAGAGGAGTTGGAACCAGATGACACTTAAGGTCCCTTCCAAATCAAACCTTTCTATGATTCTGTGATTCTAGGAATGAAAGTTTTTTTAAGGAAGGAAATGAAGGGGATCTGGATTCCTTGTCAGAGACATTAAGGCAGCCTCAGGTACTGCAAAACTGAAAAGTCACCTGACATGGATAGGAAAGGGATCAGTAGACGGTTACAAAAACTTCAGCCAAAGTGACAGGGATAAAGTAAATATTCATTTGGACTATTTTAATTGCGCATCATTGAGGCTTCTTCTTGTAATGAACTGTTTAGTTAAAAAAGGTGTTTTATCTATCATTGGTAATGGAGTTCCGCAGGGCTGTGAGTGCATTATATAAAAACTTTTGTTCAGTCTCAGACTAAAGCTCCTGCCAACCTTGCAGCTGGCTCTTATTGTGGCCAGTTGCAGATTTCTAAGGAAGAATAAGGGAGAGAGAGTGGAAATACGTAATGCACGTATGAGCCAGGGGACAAAGAAGTGACTCTAACCCGGCACCTAACTTACAGATTTTAAAAAACCCTCTTGTCCTGGTATACTGAGAAACAAGCAAAGACAGGACACAGGCGTTAACTCATATGTAAGGCCAAAAAAACACCATGCCAAGAAGTAGCATGCTGCTAAGACTAAATGCTCTCTGCTCTCTTCCAAAAATAGGGAAAAATGGAAATATAAACAAGAAAGAGAAGTCTGAGAATTGCAGAAAATTATCAGGTTGACTACAGGGGAGACATGCATGAGAAAGAGATATAGAGGATTAATCATCTGGTGTGTGCTGGGCATTAAAACATACTGAGGGGCAGAGGGTCCAGCAGGACTGGAAATTTTCAGGGTGAGAAGAATGCGGTCAGCAGCGATCCATTTGCAGGAGAATGTCTGTGCTTTTTATGCTGCCTTTCACAAGGAAGGGCCAAAATTCCTGGACTGCTTTATGGTTTGTTTTAGTCAAAGTAGACGATGAAAGTACATGCTAAGCTGGGAAGCTGTTTAGTTTGCCTGATACCAAAGAGGAAAGTGAGGAGAAAGAGCAGCAGCTTTTTGTCATTACATGAAGCTGCTTTTTATAATGGAAACAAATTTTAAAACTTATAGGTGGAGAAAACACATAAGCACTTCAGTGCATTTGAATTTAAGTGATTTCATAATAAAGGTTTGGAAGAGCCCACAAACACACCACTGAGCAGTCACTTCGCATAGGGAGCCCTGAGTAGCATTAGTGTCTTAAAAGAATATTGACTTCTAAAGAGGCAATTTAGGCTACTCTCAAGGTTTAATGACTTTAGGAATCTTTAGATCACGCACATATGTTCTGAAATTAATTCTCTCTCTCCCCCACCCCACTTTTTCGATTTCTAAATTAACTAACCCTTAACCCCATCATCTCTCGCATCTTAAAGTGAAATATATTATTCCTGCACCATTAGTTCTCCACTGTGCCATCGTGTTTCTTCTAATGTCTGGAACTCATCAGTACTTTTCCCTTTATTTGATTGTCAGCAAAAGGGGGAAAAGAACACGAGCTCCTAAGGGAGACAGAATGGCACAATGAATTTTATCTGGACAGCCTGAAATCACTAATGACTACACTTAAAAGTATAGATTGTGTCCTAGGTTTAACACGCCTAAAATACACCACATTGCAAACTCCATGGTGAGTACAGACATTTCCTTTGGAACAGCCATCCCGGGGCTGGGACACAGAGTTCCAGGAAAACCTTCTCGCTGGTGGCGAAGAGCAGAGCACAGGTCAAAAAGCACAGGGCTCCCCACGCATTTTTAATCCTCCCGCAGCTCTGCAGCCCTGGCTCGGTGACAGTGCGTCCTGATTCACAACAATAGGGAGAAGGATCCCTGCTGTGGAGGAGGCTCTGTGTGTGGCTGCCTCCCTCCTGCACAAAAGAGGGGCCTGGGGGGGTGAGGGGGGGATGGGCAGCGTGGCCAGCATTGCACCATACCCTATTGTTCGGGATCCTTCAGGCTCCGTCCCTTGGTTAGGGCTGTTTGCATGGGAGACTACGGGCGACCGTGTGCTCCCCGCCCCAGCTCTCCTTGGGGAGTCGCCAGCAAAAATTATACAACACGAACAGAGTGGCTGGAGGCAGTGGAGCAGGCAGAGGGAAGGGTGTCTGGGATAGGGGAGAAGCTAGGGAAAGTAAGGGGAGAGCATGGAAGCGAGTGTCGCGGGGGGAGGACTTTTGCAGTTGGAGGGGGACTGGAATGGACTCCGGGAGGGAGCAAAGGGGTTTAGAGAGCTGATGGGCAGAAACGTCTGAAAGGGGAGAAGTGCAACAGGAAGTAGCTGTGGGAGACTTTCAGCATCATTCTCCTCCTTTCCCCCAGGTTCAAGCTTTCTTGGCTCTTACTCTTCATTCCCCTGGGGAATCAGACCCCCACCCTAAGGATCCTGAGAATGTAGACCCTTCTCCATCACCCCCTCACCCCGAACCACTTATGTATGTCTCCATGCCTTGACAAGAACCAGACCTTGGAGCTTTTGCTCATGCTAGGGGTGGGAAAAGGCGAGGGGCTCCCCGGGCAGCGGGGAAGGAGCACCGTGGAGCGGCAAGTGGGGCCCAGAGGGGTGTGAGCTGATGCAGCTGTACTGCTGCTGATCCAGACATGAACTTCTCCTCTGCCAGCTCCAGGGCCTCTGCTAGGCAGTGCACGTTTATTTTTTACCAAGAAACTGCTGCTACCTCTATGTAATAACCTGGATTAATGCAGTCAGCATGTTTCACAGTTTCAACGGTTGTCTTTCAGTGCAACAGGAATGCCAAAGTTGAATGAGGAAAAAAAAAGGCAAAATAAAAAGGCAGTTATGGTGAGCTATGTAGATATATATGCTTGTAGCAAGAATCTCTAATGTCTCTCTAATGTGCCTTTTCATCAAGTTTAAGGGATATGTCTTGACTTTCAGGTTTAAATCTGGGGCTTTTTGTACTTCTTCAGAGAGCACATTCCATGTCCACCTTTAGTAAAATTAATTGGTATTTGACTTCAGTACACTTTTTGGAAAATGCTATGAAAGTGTTACAAACAGCAGTAGAAAGCCTAATACTCTGAAATAAAGTCAGTGGACCCCCCTGAAGAAAGTCACTCTTCTCATGGAGCCTGATCCTCGCTGATGCCAATGGGAAAATTTACAGGAATATTAATGATGCATATTAACAGACGCAGGAAGCTGAAACTACAGCTGATGTGACACCGTCATGTAATTTTTCTCCTGATCCTTAAAACAAGGTAGAAAATCAGGAAAACATCAGCCTCTTTTAGACCTTACCTGTAAATAGATCCTGTTGTGCCACCGTTGCACTCCAGTTAAAGCTGCTTCTGGGAATTTTGCCCAGCTGGCTGGTAGAGAGGCAGAGTTTTTCTCTAAAGATTTTACGTCCAGTTGCAGGAATTTATCAGGATGGTTGTTGTTTGGCAAAACAGAGAGGTCCATGTTTCTGTGCTGTAGAGTAATACTGAAAACAGCCCCAGCTTCTGCTTCCTGGCTGTGCATGCTCATTCTATTATTAATGATGTGAAGAAGGATACGACAGTTTCCTGAAACTGTATCTGATCCCTGTTTGGTATCAGGCTCACTTATATAATCTACCAATGATAAAAGATTGTTTAGAAGTGGCAGAGCAGACAGGACAAGTGTAAGTACCTAGCTTAAGTTTTCAGGTTCAAGGTCTAGTTTGATAGATACATATGTGCTCATTAAAACTAACTGAGAACCAGCGAGTTCATGCATAAGACACTTAAATGCATACCAGCACTTCCTCAAGTTATCTGCCAAAAAAGTCAAGCCTACAATACTTCAAAGTAAGATTTTTTTCCCCCCAGAAAATTAGAAGCAGCTTCCAGTCCAAAGCTTCTTTTCTGCAGCAGCACCAAGAGGCTCCATTGTGCTATGTGGGTTGGTACCCTTTACCATGACATCTATGACATGCACTTTTTTAGGGTCAGGGATTTCTTTCACTGTCGGTGCCCGGCCTCAGTCGGCCTTGGCACACGAGCGAGGTAGGTTTCAGCGCTTCTGCCCATAACTCAGTCAGAGGTCACAAAGCTGGCATGTAAAGGTTGTTTATTGTAATGTTATCTATAGCTGCGATGTCCCGCACCGCAGGTGCATCTCGCAGGAGAAAGTAGCGTAGGTCTGCCCACCAAATGGGCGTACCGAGATTTTTATACCCCGTTACAAATCCAATCAGTGGACAAAACGTGTCATTATTTACAAATTTATACCAATTAATTCTAACCTGTTCTAGACATGCAATTTCCTGTCTTATCTCTATTCTACCAATCAATTTATGTCCTCGTCACTGAGAATATGGAGGACAGTGAAGAAGAAGAAGGAGAAGGTGACCACACCCTTTAGACTCCATCTTAACCCCCCTGTACATGTCGTACCCCCATGTACATGTTATCAGATCTTCTATATACTACATTTCACCCGGTGCAAAGTGACTATTAATGCTTATATTAGACTCTTGTGGCTTGCAATCCATCTCTTAGAGTTGGTAAAGTTCTCCAAGGACAAAGATCAAAGGCAGTGCCCTCTGGGGCACCCCCATTTCGGGGTGTCAGGTCCCCTAAATTAGACAGAGACATGTCGTGGGTTCCGACATTTCACAGTTAATTCTTCTTGACCCTGGGAAATATTAGATTGTTTCAAGTAATTGATAACAGAAGTTTTCAGGGAATTGATTCTGCTCCCATTCAAGTGAGTGGAAAAACTCACTGACTTGAATGGTGTAGTCTCAGTCCCACCACTTTTATTATTTTATTTTGAGACTTGGTATTTTCCTCATCATTTCATGATTCTTAAGTCCTTTTGACTTTCAGCTAATAAAATTGCCCTTCTCATTATGGCCTCTATGTATAACTGGCAAAAATAGCCTCCTTGTTTTTATTTTAACCTATTTCTATTTTTCTAGGATATGTTTCATTTTGATGACACTGTCACAGAGGATAAGCTTTTGAAAGTTCACTGCTTGACATCCAGGAAAACCTATTTTTAATCAAATTTTTGCTGAGAATTAAGACATTACAAGAATTTTAGCCCTGTACTTAGACCACAGAATCAAACCAATTCATTTACCACACAGAAAATAGCTGAAATATAAAAATGAAATAAAAATAGTAAAACATTTTTAAAATCCTAAAGTAATAAATGAATACTTGGATATACATGTAAGTTAAACTCCTTATTTACTTAGAAAGCTCATGATTTTTCCTTGCGTCTATTATTTGAAGATTATTTTACAGCGTATCTGTTTAAAATTATTAATCTGGCACATTTCAAGTAGATGCTCAAATAAATATCTGCAAGCAGCCACAAGAGAGACAGTAGTGACTGTGTTTCTGAGTGGATGTGCATGCTTTTGGGGAACCTGCTGCTACATTTACAACTATGTCTCCCCTGTCTAATGAAGCCCTGAAACACTAATACACCTTTCCAGTGTACCCTAGGGATTACCATGAAGATGCTGTTTTAGACTTACCATGACCCGTCATTTCTCACTTTTGTCGCGCAGAACTATGACAGTAATTATTTTTGTTCTAAAATATGTGGGTATATACAACCATGACTTTTTAAACATAGACTTTCCAGCATCTCTCAAAACACAGGGGCTTTCTGTGCTACTGTAGCATAAGATGTGGTGTGCACCTGTGTGAATTTACATACCAACGCTGCTTCATTAGACATAAGAACATAAAAGACATCTCACTAGGTCAGACCTCTCCCAGTCCCAGGATCTATCACTCTGAAAAGGCCAAGAACAGATGCTGTTTAGGGAGACAGTGTACACCTGGCTACTTTCTGCAGTTCATTCTTTTACTCCTTCAGAAGCCACACTTTTTTTTNTTTTGCAGTTCCTTTTTTTTCCCCCTCAGAAACCCCCCTTTTTTTTTTTTTTTTTTTTTGTGCTGAAGTGTCTATTTCCCAGGCTTTTTTATTATCTATTTATAAACTTGTGGTCTATAAAGCTGTCAAACTGCTTTTCAACTCCTCTGATAGTACCTCCTTCAGAAGAAAGCTTCAGAACCTCATGACCATCTGCCTAAATTGCTTACTTTTATGTCTTTTACATTAATTTGCATACTAGACATATCATGGATGCCCTCTTTGCAGTACTGCAGGGTTTTAAGAAGAACTCCCCATGCAATTTATCCATCACCTTCAGGATTTTTTAAGCTATAGTTATCTCAGTCTCTTTCTTTTCTATCTGAATTATCAACTTTTTTAATCTCATCTCGTAAACCATCTAGTCTATCTCCTTGCTCGTTTATTTTCCATTTTCAATGTGTTACACTGTAATTCCACTAAATTGTTCATAACAATACAGCAACCATAAATGAAAGTAATGGTCATGGTGTGGCTACACCAGTTCCAAAAATGGGAAAAATTATGTCTTCTCTTCTGACAATATCCCTCAGTTTTTGGTGCTTTTTTCCCTGCTCTTCTCACAGCAGTTAGTAACTCTTGTAGAGCTAGTAACTTCAGACCAGAGCAACAAATGATACCATGATTTTTCTTCACTTCTATGACTGCCAGTTGCAAGTTCAGTATCTCATAGGAATGGTTCAGGCTATTTTTCATAGCTATAATACTTGACATTTAACTGCATCAAAGTTTTTCAGTTAATGTCTTGTCTAATCTCTCAGTTTTGTGTTTCTTACCAATTGAGGCAGGAATTAACCAGTAGAGCTTAATGTCACCTGCGGAGATGGACAACTCACTTTTTACTCTTCCTCATGCCATGGATGAAAATGCCAAAAACCTAACCCCTTAGGGAACCATACTGCTGACTTCTCCCCATCCTAAAAGATGACCGTTTTGCTTCTAATCCTTTAATCCTTTCAAGCCATAAATATTGCTTCTGTAGTCCTGTGTGAATGCAGTTTCTTGAATATCCTATAATATTGAACTTTGTCAGAGATTTCTGTGCCCCGCAGATCCTCTTTGCTCCATTCACAACTGAAGCCATGCTGACTGTCACCCAAGAGCCCATGCTTATCCAGGTGCCCAGGGATCTTGCTATTTTTTTTTTTTTGGCTACTATGGCACCAGAAAAGGAACTCAAGACTCCCTAATCTGTAGGTCAAGGAGTTGCCTTTTCCACAGGCAGGAACTGTACTGCAGTCTGCCAGTCGTCTGGCAAAGTGACTGTTTGCAATGACAGCTTAGGCACCATGGCAGGTGGCTCTGATACCATTTCCCTGTTGTGTTCTTCCAATATTCTCAGGTGACTGCCACCCTAGATACTGTTAGCATCTAACATACTTATTTGGTCTTACTTTAATGTATATTTCCTTCACCTTGATCCAGCTTCTCTGAAATCTCTGCTATGAGGAACCCTGCAACCTTTCATCTGGAAAGGCCAACACAAGTAATTCACTGAACTTTTCTTTCATAGCTTTATCATTCCTGACTGTCCCCTTCACCCCTGTGTTATCAGATGGTCCCACCGTCTCCCCATTTGGCTTCCTGGTTTGGATGTTTTTCACATTCCTTTTCTATTAGTTTGCACACCTTTTTTACAGAGCTCTTTAAATTCTTTCTGAGTGCATATAATTTTCTTTTTACAATTGATCTGTCAGGTTTTAGGGCCTCCATCAGTCTCATGATGCAGGCAAGCTTTCTATTTTTAGTATATTTTTAGATTATGCAAATGGCTGTTTTTCTGTCACTGAAGAAGATAATGAAAACTGAATGTAAAAAAAACCAGACAACCCAAAATGTAACCCACTGCCTCCAGAACAAAGCAGCATTTTCCCTTCAGAAATAACAATGCAATTAAAATTCAGGTGTTTCTTTAAGAAAGTTATGAAAGGTGTTAGCTATTGTAACTTTTGGTCACTACTCTAGCTGGCCAGCACACACGTGGGAGAAGGAAGTAAGCCTGCTGTGCACCAGCCTAGCCCAAACCCTGTGTACCACTTAAATCCCACTTAATCCAACAAAATAGGGTCTAAGTGGCATTTAATTAGCAGAGAGGCCTCCTCTAGTCCTTAGCTAAGAGTGAATTTCACCTTTACATGCCAGCTGAACTTGACAGATTTAACACTCATTTGTTGAAATGTTACATATTCATCAGGCTGGAAGGAAAATATATTAATGCAGAGGGATTGTTGTTGAAAAAGAAAGAACAAATGTAAAAAAAACTAAAACTAGTAAACTGTGGACTGTCTATGCCTGTATAAGGCTATGGATTGCCTGAACACAGCTGGAAAGGGCTGCCTGCTGCCACCCAGGTCTATGGAAAAGCTCTGCAGGGCTGGCATATGCCTGCCCTCCCCACAGCATGCTGTGGCTCAAACCATAGCCTGGGCACATTCTCAGAATGTTCTTATAATTTTCTGACCAAAGGGGAATTTTGGTCTGTTCTGCTCCTCTGAATGATGGTAGAATATACTGAAGCAGTAAAATGAACTTGTTTACAAATTCATGCAGAGAAGGAAGAGGTATATTTGCTATTTAGACACAAAACTGCTTCAAAATGATTCACACACCTTTAACTAATAGTTTTGTACTACAGATGCTAAAGGAATCAGAACCAGAGTTATCAGCACTATAACATCCTGATTTCACTCATTAGATTTTTAAAAAGTCATTTCAGACCACAACTTTCCATCCCTGACTCCCAATCAAAAGTACTTTCCTTTTATGATGTACTCATAGAGGTGATGGGAGGATGATTTCAGCAGAAGTCACTCATCTGTTTTTGACAGATACAGGCAGAGTTAAAACCCACTTTTTAAATTTTGTGATTAAGATTACATTCTTGTTAGTGACATATTCAAAATCAGCAGCACATAAACATCTAGAACTGTGAGGATGATATCACCAGCTGATAAAAAAATTTCCTCTGACCCCTAGTCTGGAGGCATCTTTTCTTTTGCTTGATTTTCAATTGTGATTCAAGTGAGTGCAGGAGTATTATCAATATCTGGTGCTAAGTACAAAGAAAATTTAAAATAATAATTGTTTCTTTTGCCTGCCAACTACAATAATTCTATTAAGACTTACAAATGTATGTCTGTGACATTAAGGAGTTATGCCCAAGAGCAACTGAATTTTCTGTGCATTGAATCTTTGTAATTATACAAAATATAACATTCCATGATGTTGATGTTATTTTTCTTTCTTTTTTTAATTTTCAAAACCACAAGGTATTTTATTTAAAATAATACACTAGCACCTCATTAAAGTTGCAGTTTTTGAAAGCAGAGCAGTAAGATGCCAAGTCAAAGATTTTGATAGTACAGCTATTTGAAACACGGATGTTGATTTCAACGGGAGTTAAGACTGCATCTAAGTATTCCTCCCCGGACAGAATCACAGTCCTGACTGGGGCCCTCAGTTTATTAAACTGTGTGGATATCTACATCACATTTATACAGTAGAGTCTTTGCAGAGAATGAAAAGCAACAATCATTTAAATAAAGATGCATTCCCTTTTTGCTTTGAGTAGAAAATATTATGCCTTTCTGTCTTATTTCTCCAGCTGTCCTGCCTTCAGGTTTTGCTCTCCTACATATTTTCAGAGCACACTTAAAGGCTTGTATCACAAAATATGGGCAGAAGACTTACAGTTGACCACTTGCCAAGTTCAGTGGCTATAGAACTCACCTGAGATAAATAACTGCCTCTCCACAGAATGTTACTCTGCTATTCTCAACTTTCCATAATATATATAAAGGCTCAAAGACTGACATGTTTGTGTGCAGCTGCAGAGTGGTGCCTAAGTCAAGAGGCAGAGAAGGAACTAGTACTGTAGCTGTGCCTGCTGCAATGCAGGGCTCGATGGATTAATCTATCAGACACAGATAACCAAAAAAAAGGAAAATTCAAATAACAAAAGGAGCTTTATTTTTATTGAAAATGTAAAAATCATGTGAATCATGTACAATATTTTCTCATAAGGAAAATCTTAGCTGTTTCATAATGTTTCACAAAACTGTAAAACATTTAATTTTTATAAAGACTTTTTCATTAGACAAAGATAAAACTAAAGTAGTATTACAAAGCTATTTCCTAAATCATCAACAGAAAACTGAGAAGTTTAACAGATTAATTCATAAGTGGCAGGAGAAAGGACTCTTCCATTTGTAAATCTGCAAAAGGACACACAAAGGTATAGAGGGGCATGGGTTTTTTGTTTCAAAACTTTTAAAATTAAGTGACATGTCAAAACACTACAGACGTGGATTCATAGGATGGTACAAGTTCTAGGACTGCATTTCTCTACACTACCTCAAACAGTGCAACAGTGATTCAGTGTAAATCTCTACAGTGTTTCATTGATTTAATACTTGTGTTCAAGTATGTGTCCATGAGAATGATCAAAATCTCTACTTAGCTATTTTAATTTTCTTGTTTATAATATAAGTTACAGTAGAATATCCCCTTCAGTATGTTTCTAAATCAAATGAACTAATTTCACAATACATTCTGTAATAACCTGTTTAATAATGTTAGCTTGTTCACTTCGACATCTGTTGCAAAAAACACAGATCATTCTGACTCCAAATGCCAAAAATATAATAAAATTAAAAGGGTCTTTATTTCCATATACAACAAAATTATTCAGCTAAATTAAAATAATTCAAGATAACATGACTTTTTTTTTTGCAACAGATGACCTTACTGAAAATAAACATTTAAAATACTAGTTACCATTTTTTAAAAATTCTGATAAATGTATCCAAAAGTGTTCATATAAAAATTAATTATGAAAATGTCAGAAGATAAAACATGTTGGCTGTCTAACCAAAACCATTAAGGATGTCTGGCAGGCAAAAATAAATTAATTTGATTAAATTATATGTCATCCGATAATATTTGGTCTGAAAAAGCGTGTGTGGGTATGTGTGTGTGTTTATAAATAACAAGATTGCAAAGAGCTGAGAGCCAGCCAGCCTGACAGAGGTCAACTCTTTTGTTGCATTTTTTGCGCATAAAAGTCCCTGCACGTCTCGCAGCATCGCTGATACCACCTCATGTCTTGACAGAGGTTCTTCTCCCTTATCACTCTGCAGTACACAGGCCACTGGTCTCCCAGGCACTTGAATGTTAAAGCAGCTGTGAAACAACAGCAGCAAAATCAAATAAACATTACTGTTGACTTTACTAGTGAAGAATCAGGTAGCAAAAGAGATAAGGGCACAAGAAGTGTATCTGGGAAAGAGAAAGTGTGATAGATGTAGGTATTCAACAAAAGAAAGAATCCCCCTCGTCCTCCTGTTGCCAAGATACTCAACATCAAAAATTTTTAAGGCCAGCTTTATTTGCAAATTGGATTAAGTTGCATTGAACTTAATTAGTTTAATGTCATGCAGCTGTCTTCTCATGAGTGAGTAGAGCTCATCTTTCTGCGTTGTTTCACTTACGAAAGCCTCTTACACAGCTTATCATAGAAGGAACATGGTACTAAAGCTGGAACTTTGCACATTTAGTTATACAAGCTGTAGCACATACATGGAATTAAAATGGGAACCCAGTGAAAAGCAGGGCACAAGAACAAGATACTGTCCAAAACCCATCACAAACACTGAACTGAAAAAATAAGTCAATCTCAGATTTGAGTTACTCTATTCTATTCTAATAGAAGAGAAATTTGTAAAAGAGCTGGTGGCACAACCCCCATCAGTTTTCACTAGCCCTACCCCCAAATCAAAAGATCTCTACTGTGTGATATGATGGAATGGGAGGACAAAATTATCAATATACTGAAGAGAAGCATTGCATTATGTATTTTGGAGATGTCAAGGTTTCTACTGGTTTGGATTCTGACTCCATGCTGGATGACATTGACCTGTAGATTACTAATATCAGTGCCACATAATCCATTCCATGAGGACAACATAGCCAAAATTTTTTTTTTTTTGCACTTCACATTAAGTCAAATTTTAATTGACACCGATTTTTTTCAGTGATTCTTTCTGATTCACTGGACTCTGTGACACAAAGCTGCTTATATAACCTCACCAGAGGAAAATCGTCAATGATGGGGCAATGGCATCTTGCTTCTGAGAGACCAGCTGAACAAAGAAAGCTAAAGTACAAAGAGGAGGAACCTTCAAACAGTGAAATAGCAAGGAGAGGGCAATAAGCAACAGCAAATTGAAACAATGACTACTGCAGAGAAATGTTTAAAGTTTAAAAACCTCAAAGAGAAATACCCTTCAATGTCTTAAAAGAAGTATTGCATATAGTCTGAAATGCCAGTCTTGTTTTCCACGTGGGAGTAATCTGTTGAACAGCAAGGTTTATCTTAATAAGGGCTCTGAAAAATCAGCTGGAAAGGGCGTGCTGTCTTACAGGAAGCCTTTGAATATTCCTGTCATGCTCAAGATGCAAATGAACAGTTAGCAGAACTAATGGTAACAATCATCAACAATGCACTAGGAAATAAAAACTACCAGAATAAACAGCTCTGTAGTTACGCAGTAACATAATTTACTTAAGAACAACAGAGACCTGAGTTCTGCCAGGTACAGCAAATCTCTTCATTCAAAGTAATTTTCCTTCACACATCCTAATACGTCAGGCATAGATGTAGACATTTGAACTAAAGACAAGTGGAAAGAGCTGTTTGTATTTGAGGAACAAATAAAGGCCTTCTTGATCTCAAAAACATCAAGAGAACACAGTTTGCAGAATTTTTAAACAGAAAAGAAGATATTTTCTTACTGTAGAAAGGTTTGATAAAATTTAATGGGTGAATATATATATATAAACATATATATTTATAGTGTCTCTAATATAAATATATTTTCATATGGGATGTTTTGTTCCCATAATACCATAGAGTCTCATGTTCCTTCCTTGGATAAGGAAACCCTTCACCATTCTTAGTTACAGTCTCTGCTGTACATGCTCAAAAACTAAGGCAGGAAGATCAGTCTCTGCATAGAATTTAAATCTCCTGAATATCTCCTGAGTCCTAGCCTTCTGTTTTTAATCGGGGATCATCACTACTGTATGGAGAGAAAGAACTGAAAAGAGATTTGTCGTTTTTGACTGCTTACCTAACCTGGGTGATGTTATTGTGTTAACATTAATTTTCTCATTGCAGGGATGGAGATGACAGGGTCTGTAAGCTGCAGGCTTTTCTGAAGAAAAGCATTCATTGCCATGCCTTCCCGTGATCTTGTGCATGCACTGGATGACTCGAGACTGCATTCCTTTGCCACAGGTGACAGAGCACTGGAACACACAGAAGACACATTCAGTGGAAATGTATTTTTGCCTGTAATCATGAGCATGAAATGCCAGTCCAGGTGAAGTCAGTTGCTGCTTCTTTCAAATTCTAAGATTTCTGCATTCTATTGGGTTAGCTAAATGAAAATCAATTTAAAAAGCACAAATAAATTAGCAGTATTAATTGAAGGACTCATTCCAGCATCCTATTGCTATCAAAGTCCATTTTGTAGAGCTGTGATGTGCCTGAAGGAAGCAAAGGTTACTTTCTTGTATCTGTATACTAATTTACTCTTATTAGAGGTTAAAGTGATGGAAAAAAAATTCACAGACACTAGCAGAGAGAAGAATTTTTAATAGAGCCATTAACTGACCGCAGCAAAAGTGCTCTTTCTGCCGAGCAGAGTGTATGCCTCCTGTCTTTGCATCATATCTTCATGTTTTCACATGTGTCTCACAAATGAAACTCACAGTGTGAGACAAGATGCCTGGCCTTTAGCTAATCTTAACATCTTGTTGCCACAGAGAATGAGGTAAGAAATAAAACAACGGAGCATTGTAACAATGGTAACATTCTAATTCTATCACACTAACATAATATATTAGAGTGAAAGCTTGGACAGTGCTGTACAGATGCTTAGAAAACCAATTCCAAACCAAAAAAAACCCAAAACAAAACATGCGTTCCCCTTCTCCGACTTTATGTGAACAAGATTTCATGAGACACGAATTACTTTTGTGTACATTGACACACATGCTATTGCTTTAACTACAAATCTATTAAAGAATTACATACTGGAATTTCCTCCTACCCTCTAATGATTTTGACTTAAGTACCCACAAATTTCACCAAGTTTTAGAGAAATGTACTATAGGGAACATCTTCAAATACTAATCAATTTCTTGTAATGAATAGTATAAGAGCTCAGCTTGAAAACTTTGCAAGATAATAATGAAAGTGTTTTTCTAAATAATTTTAATTACATAAATGTTCACAATATATTTCCTTGCGAGGCTTCAAGAAGCAGCTGAAAAAAAACTGAAATGAGAAAGACAAGAAGAAGGTGCTATAAAAAAATATGTTTCCCATCCATCCTGTCTCAAGACGGAGATGGAGAAGTATAGTATTCTGCAAAGTATGAATAAGCCTTGATTATAGGAAGCACTAAACAAGTTTTTATCCTTTGGTTTTGTTATCTGTGCGCTTTTGAGTGACACTTTAAACACTGTTACTTGGAAGAAAGATTTACACATACTAAATGGGAAATAGAGGGCTTGTGTCCCAAAATGTACATCAAGAGAAGTGAGACTCCTATCTTTTGGACTCCTAAGAGCTCAAGAGAGGTACAAGAGACTAGGATATACACTTGGATGTTTTCACAAGGGATTGAATTGTAATCACAGGAAATCAAACACTGGCATATTATAAAGGCAGCAAGTGGACTTGGTTTTGCTTCTGTTCTCAGTGAGTCAATACAGAACTGTATCTTGCTGAGTTAATCAGATACAGTCTCCATGAGCCAAGGCATGTAAAGATATTAAATTACGAATACACAGTTGTCTATCCAGTATCAACCACAGTTTAACACATAAACAAATACATGGTTTTCAGGAGGGAAACCAGTTAGTACTGAAGAATTTTCAAAGTATGCTATCAACTTTAAATTTAGTATACTGCTGTAAAATTGCATGAGAAAAGCCTCTCAATAGAACTCTTTTTATTGAATTTTCTGCCTTTTCTCTGTGCAGCTAAAAATAATCTGAGTTCCTATAATAGCCAACATCATGCACATGGTCAACATGTAAAATCACACATATACCTACATGAATTTTATCCTCAATAGCAGATGGAACATAGATTTTAATCTTGTCAAAATTCTGACCACTCCGTAAATTCCTCTCATCGTAATTTCAGAGATAATGATTTCTGGAATATTTTAATGAAATTAAAATTCATACAATGGAATAGCAAAATTAACAAGGGGGAAAGAAAAGACAAAACCAAAACTATGACACAAAAAGAAAACAAATGTGAGAGTAAAGGGAAAATGAAGGAGATATAATGAAGCTAATATGTTGAAGATGTCTAATACGAAGATAATCTTTAGATGTTATCATGGTGAGTAATATTTATCAGAGATGTTATCATTTAGAGTAATATTGCACACAGTATTACAATTTTTCCCTTCAGTAAAAGATTTGCATGTTTTTCAACCAAAGTTAGAGTATGTGTGAGCTTGTGGTATTCCTTTTGTCATCTGCAAAGAAGGAGGACATGGGCAGGTGGACCTGGTACACAAAATCTCCAAAAATAACTTATTTGCCCTTAACCTTCGGTTATCCTAGAGTGGGTAGATGAAATCCAGACATCTGGAATACTGGGGGGGGGAGAATGGGATTTGAAAACACTAGTCTTTTACTAATAAATTGGGCTCCAGTGGTTTATCTGCTAATTGATAATGCCAAACAATTCATGTAGGCAGGTGCCTTTGTGGAGAGCATTCTGGCAGCAGTCACATCCCTCCATCAGATGAGCTCTGGCCTGAAAGTTTGTTGTGACTGCAGCTGACACAACACGTAACAAACAGACAGATCTCTCTTGGCTAATCAGTGTTTAGGTGATGAGTTTCTAGGCAGAATCTGGCAAGATTTTGGCATTAAAATCTTAATTGGTGAATTAATATCCTTTTAATAACTGAGCCTCCACTGGCCTTGGTGAGATATTTCAAGGAGTGTTGTGAAGCATTACAACATAGTTTTCCATCCAAAGATGTAGAGACCTTGCAAACAATTAATTTTAATCTTGCTTGATCTACTTTTTAATATCACAACTTTAGACAAAGAAACTGACATCAAAGGATGATTAAATGAAATGTCTCAGTTCATACAGGAAATATGTGGCAAAGCAGGAGATAAAGTAATTTGTGGTGTATCTTCTTTTCTCCCCACAGAAACGTACTAAATTTTAGTACGTTTAAAGTGCATTTATTGTTATTTTTAAAAAATGGGAACTTATTAAGTCTTGTAAGATGCTTGGGGAATATTGAGAAGAGGCAGGGCTACCACAGTGATTTGCAATCCAAAACCTTTAAACCCAACCCAGTCAGTATTCAAGTAAAGCAAGATTTTTTCAAACAGCTAGGGTTTTAAAATCAATGAGGGATCTGATAGGCATGCTGTGCTCTTCTATTCACACAGCAGCAGCAGCAGCAGCGGTGTCTGACTTCAAAATTAAGCATTCTACTGACTGGAAGCCAGAAAAAAAGTATCTTTTTGCCATATCTATATTATCTCATATTCAAAGTAATATGAAATAGTATGAAATAGGGAAAGCAGCAGGCATTTAGCAGTCACTGTGTGCTAGCTACACAGACAAACAGTGAGGTTTCTGTCTCCATGAAGTGGCCTTAAACATGAATTTGTCTTGCAAACACATCAGCCAGCTACTGTTATAACTGAGAGCAGACACTGAATATTGGAGAATAGAAGTAATTAATAATATTTTTCTTCTTTACCCTGAAAAGATATGGACTTTGTCTGACTTAACTAGGAGACACCTCAACTTCTGCAGATCAGCCAGATGCGCCTTCAGAGCAACAGCTCTGACCCTCGTTTTACATTCTAGCTGAAGCAGACTCTTCCAAAACTGCCTCCCAAGCTTGTCACCTTTGGATTTGTCTCACTGCAAATATTGAATCTGAGGTAAATACCTTTCACTGGATGCGCAGCTGTCACATTTTAGGTACTGCTTGTGGTATGTAGTTGAAGCGGTATAGCTTCTGCATATTTCTGGAATTGCCATGTTTCAAACTCTAACAAAGCTTTCAGTTTCAAAGAAATAAAAGTATTTTCACTTTTACATATTAAGCAGTGAATTTAATCAGAAATAAATTTATCTGTCAAAACTGCTTGCATTTTTATGTGCTTAGATATACATATAGATATATGGAGATATATATATGTCTAAAGGTAAAGTTTACATATATAAGATTTACAGAAAATGCCCACTCCAAACCAATATGTAGCATTTTCATTAATTTAGCAGGTCTCAAGTTAACTTAAACCCACAGCTTTTATTAGTAGTGAAGGAAGAATACATTTCTACAGTTCTTCCCACGCACTTTATCTCCAAAATGTCAGTCTTGCGCATGGAATACTTTATTTTTGTGGGGGTTAATTGCATTTTACTTCTCACTATTCAGATGACCTACACTTTAAGGCCATGTAGCTGATTAGCAAAAATTCCCGTAGGACAACTGTATTTGTAGGTTTAGACTAAATGTTCTAATACACAGCCGGAGGGGGTTTTTTATGTGGCTGTTAATCTGTGCATTTTGGACACAGTCCTAAAGGTACTGTAAAACCATTCAAGCAGCAAGACATGTAAAACATTCCTGCTAAAGATTACAAAAGATTTCTGTGTAAAGATAGTTAACAGCTATTTTTAAAAATTTTTTTTCTTTTCTTTCAAAAAAAGAATCTAACCACCCTGTTTGAATTCCGTCCTACTTTTGAACTTCTTTTAGGAATAATTTCAAGGATAGAAACCTAGGCGTTAAATAAAACAATCCTTACACTTGGCATGCACACCCGCTACCCAAGATTCCTTCTCTCTGTTCCCTTCCAAAGATATATATTCTGGAGAGAATACATATTCCCAAGGCCAACAGCTGAGGAAGTTGCTGTAATGTGTTAGCTGCTTCCAGCTGGCCTCCATGAGAAGTAGGAATTCCTAAATTAAGGGAAAAATTGTCACTGGCAGACAGTAACAGTCAAAATGCATCTTTCTGCCAAGACAACAGGCAATCACTGAAGAGGCTGATACAATCCACAATGAAAAAGCCAATCTGTGACAGTATTAACAGAATTGACTTGGACAATTTATTTTCAAGAATAAGTGGAGTGTTCAATAAAAGGTTTTACAAGTCTAAGTAGCATTCAAAGCAGAGGCTGACGTGCTCCTAAGGAAACTCAGTGATGAGTTTTACTGGAAATTATTAGTAGAGCATTCCTAATCATTTATGTATAGGTTCATCAGTTCCAGCTTTTAAGCGGTTTCAACCTTTTCATGAAGTGAGTGTGAAACAAGAAGAGCAAGCAATCAGACTTTAGCAGCAGGATTCATAGCTGCTGACATGCTTGCAAAATCTTTTTCTATTTTGTCTTTTTATGAAGTTTGCATTTGAAGGCAGGTAGTAGATAAAGCGGTGCATTTTTTTTCAGCAAAGGCTTTTTACTGAGTTTGGCAATATTCTTAAAGATTACCTAAATCAAGCAAATAATCTGGAGTTTATTTAAGTTCTTTTTTTTTTTTTAAATACAGGCATTTCTGAATAGTGTCAAAAAAAGAGGGACTGATGGATACAAGCATAAGATGGAGTCTGAGTTCTCACATGCATCATTTCCAGGAAGGTCTTTCTGCCTCTCTCATTTCTGACACACCCAACACCTCAGCATGCCAAATTTAAAATTCAGAACTTGTGCTAAGTTTAGTTAAAAAAAAATATCTGCTGTTGGTCTCTTCTAAGTTTAGAAATTTTGAGTTTTCTCTATTTATTTTATTTTTATATTCCTTTATATTATTATTATATTATTTATATTATATTTTTTTTCCTCCTTCTACCCCCCTGTCCCTCAATTTTTTCTTTCTAGCTCTTCTTTCTAAGATAAGAGCTTGTACTGCATATCTTTTCAAAAGAGATAAGATTTTCAATTAAGTCAGACAGAGCCCCAGTTCCCTTGATAAACTAGAGGTAGGGCTCCTATGGAGGAAATCCTCATCACCTCATCTCAATAACCTGGACCTTTCTTTTCTCTTTCTTCTTTTTTTTTTCCCCTTCCTCTTTTTTTCTATTTTTCTTGAATCCCTTTTAAGGTCCCATGCAGAACAATTTGGTTGTTTGGCAGAGGAGGCAAAGCTGCCTTTGGTATCAAGACAAGAAGCAACCCAAAGTTTATGAGTTGATTACAAAAGAAAGTTTATTTTTTCCAGGCCAGTATATATGCATCTATTCTTCAGAATACCATCATCTATCTACTGTGAATCAGTAGTGGGGTTTGATAGGTGCTAATCTGAATGGGCTCTCTGGACTCAGCTTGGAAGTGGAAAATTCTTTGTCTCCATGTGAAACCCAGGTTCCATTGCGCAATTTCTTTCTTGGATGAATTAATGAAACCCAATCATCCACTTCATGGTTTAAAACCCAAGATTATCCCAATGATACTGGTTTGTTCTGTTAGAGGCAAGCTGGAGTTCAAATCCATAAAAAACCTGAGACCCTATTACAGCCTCCCTGATTACATTTCCCCCTGATATCATGGAAGATATCAGCATTTTTCTCTCATCATTAATGACCTATATTAAAACATGGACAAATCCTGTAGTACCATAATAGATCTAGAAAGTCAAGTTTCTCTATATGCTCCAGATGTACTTACACATCATTTTAAATTTTGTATTTATGCTTTCTATAAATCTATATTTAATACAAAAACACATTCAAGTTTTAAGGCAATTTAAGCATATCACCACCTCAAATAGTTATTTATTCTTATTTAGGACCTTAGACACACTGCTAAATAGTTTTTGACATCATAACACTGGTGCATTTTATAAATTTTAGCCATGATTGTGCACCTCTGCTTGGGCACTGCTGCAGGGACCCCTGTTAGTGAGGAAACAGAAATAAATTTTAGCTTTGGATTTGTGGTTGTCCTGGATGCCTGCCTGTGCTGACTCACCCATGGATATATTATTGCCACTAGTGGTTAGCAATGAACAAGACATTATTATATTGCAAATTTTCATATCTGAAATATCATTGCATGGTATTTTGGCAGGAGATGACCTTCCATTCATTTTAACTGTCACACATCCAAACAAGAATCTGGAAACAGTTAGATTTCATTACATAATTACCTTTATCTTTCTGATTAAATTAGTTGAGTGTGCTATTCAGAACTGAAAAAAATTAATTCTTAAAATTAATTTGAAATATTAGTCTTTGAGTATATAATTATATCAGCATACATGACAATGCTAGCCTAATGCTCAGTAGAAAACCTTGTGGGGAAAAGCATAGCTCAACAGCACAAAGAAGTAATTAAAGGATTATGGTATTTTTAATGAAAAGACAGGTCATAGAACCCACAAAGGACATAAAGGAAATTTCAAAGGAGGGAAAATGAAACCTCCAAGAAAACCCTTTCTTTTAAAATTTTCTATTTTACCTATTTACTTTTCAGAAATCAAAGAAACACATGTCAAAAAGCTGCTTTGTATAACATAGAATTAAGTACTGGCCTTTAAATATCATCAAACTATGTAGCACTTTCAAGTTTTTCCAGTAGATTGAATAAATGAAAGAGCCCTTTTCTGATAATGACTTTACTTCCAGTCACAGTATCTACCAACTTTTAAATCATGAAGACGTGGAATGATAGCAGGTGACTCACCTAACTGGCTATGAAAGATATTAAAAAACCCAAAACATAAAAATCTATGAGTTTACAAGGAAATTGAACCCTTAGGACTTTTATTTAGCTGAAACACAAGAATAAAATCATAGAATCAGATAAGCTGGAAAAGACCTCTAAGATCATTGAGTCAAACCATTAACTGAGCATTGCCAAGTCCATCACTAAACTCTAACACAACTACATCTCTTTAAATACCTCTAGGGATGGTAACTCCACTATTTGCCTAGGCAGTCTGTCCTAATGCTTGATAACCCTTTTTCTGAGGAACTTTTTCATAGTATTCAATCTAAACCCCTGCTGGCTCAACTTGAGGCCATTTCCTCTCATTCCATCACTTATTACCTGAGAGAGGAAACCAGCTCCCACTTCACTACTGCCTCCTTTCAGAGAGTGATAAGGTCACCCCTGAGCCTCCTTTTCCCCAGGCCAAACAGCCCCAGCTCCCTCAGCCACCCTTCACAGGACTTGTACTCTAGATGCTTCACCACCTCTGTTGCCCTTTTCTAGACATGCTCCAACACTTCAATATCTTTCTTACAGTGGGGGGCCCAAAACTGAACAGCCTCACCAGTGCTAAGTACAGGGGGATGATTGCTGCCCAGCTCCTGCTGGGCACGCTACTGCTGATACAGGCCAGGCTACCACTGGCCTTCTTGGCCATCTTGGCACAGCTGGCTCATGTTCAGTCATTGTTGACCAGCAGCCCCAGGTCCTTTTCTGCCAGGCAGCTGTCCAGCCACTGTGCCCCCAGCCTGTAGCACTGCCTGGGGTTGTTGTGATCCCAGTACACAATCCACCACTCGGCCTTGTAGAACATCTTACCACTGGCCTCAGCCCATCAATTCAGCCTGTACTGATCCCTCTGCACAGCTTTCCTACCCTCAGCAAGTCAACATTCCCATGCAACTCGGTGCTATCTGTGCGCTTACTGAGGGTGCACTTGATCCCCCTGTCCAGATCATCAATAAAAATGTTAAACAGGCCCTATACTAAGCCCTAGGGAACACCTCTTAGTGGCCAGCTGCCAGCTGGATGCAACTCCATTCACCACTCCTCTTTGGGTCCAGCCATACAGACAGTTCTTAAAAGCAAAGAGTGTACCTGTCCAAGACATGGGCTGCCAGCTTTTCCAGAAGAATGCTGTGGGAGACCATGTCAAAGGCTTTACTAAGGCCCAGGTAAACAACATCCACAGCCTTTGCCTCATCCACTCCTGTCTTAGAAGGAGATCAGGTTAGTCAAGAACTGCCTTTAATAAACCCATATGCTTACTGGGCCTGATCATGCAGGTTCAGTATGTGCCATATGATGTTGCTCAGGATGATCTGCTCCTGACTTTCCCCAGCACTAAGGTCAAGCTGACAGGCCTGTAGTTCCCTGGATCCTCCTTCCAGCTTCCTCAGTGCTCTCATGTGGATCCCATCCACCCTCAAAGACTTGTCAGCTACTAAGTGATGGAGTAGGTCACTGACCATTTTTCCTTTCCATTATGAGGGTCTGGTTCCATTTCCCACCCCTGTCTTTCAGCTCAGAAGCCACAGAACTTAGTATTAAAGATTGAAGCAAAGAAAGTATGAAGCACCTCAGCCTTTTCTTCATCCTTTGTCATTATGTTTCCCTGTGCATCCAATAAAGGATGGAGATTCTCCTTAGCCCTCGTGTTTTGTTGGACATGTACTTGTAGAAGCATTTTTTGTTCTTTATGGCAGTAGGATGATTAAATTCTATCTGGACCTTGACCCTTCTAATCTTCTTCCTACATAACCTCGCAACATTGTTGTAGTGCTCCTGAGTTGCCTGCCCCTTCTTACAAAGGTCATAAACTCATTTTTTCCCCCCAAGTTACAGCCAAAGCTCTTTGTTCAAACAGACAGTCAGCTCATCTTTCAGCACATAGGGACAGACAACTCTTGCACCTTTAAGACTTCTTTCTTGAAGAATTTTTAGCCTTCCTGGACTCCTTTGCCATTCAGGACTGCCTCTCAAGGGGCTCAGTCAATCAGTCTTCTAAACAGGCCAAAGTCCAACCTGTGGAAGTACAAGACGGCAGTTCTGTTGCCTCCTTTCCTTATTGTTTTGAAAACTGAAAATTCTATAATTTCATGGTTGCTGGGCTCAAGACGGCCTCTGAAACAACTATTTCAAAAGAAATTTTCAAGGTTCAGTTACTTCTTATGTTTTTAAAGTGTTTTCATCTTGTCACTAGTCATAAGCTATCAGGAAACAGCAAAAAAGTGACAATCAGGTTAAAACAAAATAATGAAAACCAAAAATAAATACTTCTGAGACAAAATAAGAATTTCATAGAAGATCAAGTTTATCGCAAAAATGAACACCTGAGGCAGTATTTTCTTTAGCTGCATGAAATATAGGATAATAGAATCATGAAAGAAAAAAATCAGATAGGTTCCCAAAAAAAAGGGATTACATAAATTTTAACAGAACCCAAGTGAAGCAGCTATAAGAGTTGTGCATTGGCAGAGTCAGAGATACTGAGGAAAACATTTGGAAAGAGAGAGATTACCTTAGAAACAGAGATACAGCAGGCAAAAAAACACCTAATGCACTGAGTCTCAGCACCAGACTGTTTATCTACCTGCTTAAAATACACATCAGCCTTCCAGAAGATCCACTGTTCAAAGATCTCAGCGCCCTCAACGAAAATTGGTAGGCATTTCTGGGAAAGCACAAAGCAGACACAGGGCATTGCTTCTCTTCAGCAATTCCCAAGAATGTCTTTCTTCACTTACATCTGTGTTTATATGCAGATGTGTGCATATGTAAATCCCCTGCAGCAGTAACACATGGCCTAGCGCTGTCAAACGCACAAGCAGAAAAGTTTGAAATTTGTATCTGCTTGGGTATAGCCTGCACTAAAATGGTTTGGAAGACATTAGCAGTGTCAAAGGAGGTGATGGGAAGCTGCCAATGCTGCTGTCCGTAACTTCTGCATTTGTAGCTGCACGACACAACTTGTCTCCTTCGCCTGGCCTTCCAAGGGATTGCTAAATCCAGTCAATCATACTTGTCAATTTCAAAGAGTGCTAAAAGCTGGTACAGGAAATAGCAGCCCCACTGCTTTGCTTATAGCAAAGGTTTCAGTCTGTAGGTAGAACCACAGAACATTTGGCATGAAGGAGCATGCAGACAATTTCTAGAGCTGCCTAAAGGTTCCAAGTCAATGACCGCATACTAATATTAACAATATTTAGTTCTGAAATATTGCTGGGCATAAATAGAAGAAAACAAAATTTATTTATAATGTTATCAATTATCTATTTTAGCACCATTTTTATCATTTTACTTCTACCAGGGAGCAGAAAAGCCCTAGCTTGTTCAAGTATATTTCAGACCTCCTTTTCTTTTGGAATTTCCTAGGTTTTCTCTAACTGTTCAGGTTTATGAAGGTGACTTAGAAGTCAATCTTTTCACTACTGATTTGTGTCTCTACAGAAGACATCTCAACCTGCTTCCCTGGAAACCACTTTTTAACATCATCAGAGTCTGAAACAATTTTGTTCAATTGCTGAATGCATCAATATTACCCTTTTCTTCCTCTGTCACACAGTGTCAGAGACACAACAGTGTCCCCCAGTAGTGGCTGGGAAAGTGAATCTCCTCTTTGTCCATACTGCTTCTTTAGGTGGCACTGTGCAGCACGTTGTACATTGTGTGGAGAGACTGTGGTTTTACAGACACATTTAAGCACAGGGTTGCATTTGCCTCCACTACATGCTGCCATCTTCCAGGCATCCTCTTCTAGCTATGAGGGTTGGTTTTCTGCACAGGTACCCTTCTTTTTGCACCACACTATCTCTTATACTCCATGTGAAGGCCATTTTGGGAAAAAACTTGTTCACTTCTTGATGGAAAAGTTAAAAACTAATGTATAAAGGTGGTAACTTCTGCTAAAGACCTTCCTCTAGGACACAAAGGGAAAAATAGAGTATGTATTATGAGGTAGATTTAAAATTTTTTCTTTCTTTTCCTTTTCATAATTTATTTGATTATATAGTTCTCCCATTACCACGTCAAGTAAGATTGCAAGCATCTTTCAGGAGCAGCTGTTAGCTTCTTTCGTTCTTGTTTATTCATGCTTTGATTTTCTCTGAGGCCTAGGAAGGTTCAATCCAGATGGGAACTATTAAGATGTACCACAACTTAATTAGTTTCCAATATAACCACAGTTACAGATAATGCAACTTGAGAGACAACACAACATTCACTCGTAATTACCTTTAGATTCCAATTTGGTATTCCCCACAACTTTCTTACCCTAAAGATGCTTGTAGCAAAAAACCAACAAAGATATCTTAGCAGATCTAAGTGTGATACAGATACTAGAGTTTCCCATTTATGTGTGATTTTCTGTGTATGCAAAATGGGTGATACCCTACTTTTAAAATCCTTTCCAGTCTTATTAGTGGTTTCTTCTACTATCATTAAGGGTGGTCTCATTCTGTTTTTCTAGAAACTAACATGACACTACATTTATTCCATCCAAAATACTACAGCATATTGATCTAAAAAAACCCTTTATCTGAAACAGAAGATGTTAATATTGTTAATATTACAGGACTGGTTAGAAATGTACAAATTTCCCAATCTCATTTCACGATATTGACATCTTCCATATTATCTGCTCATGCTTCACTTCTGAAACAAAGACATACCTCATTTGCTGCAAATTAATGATCTGTAAGTCAATATGAAAGTTATTGACCTGATGACAGTATTATTTTAATGCATATTATTTCACATCATGTGATTTCTTTGTCCATAAATCTACTGATAGTGTTATATTTTGACTCATGGCCAGCACTATTCCATTCCATGAATCTAAAAGAGCTTAATGATTTTGGATGAGGATACAAGGAAAGAAACCAAGGCTAATTCCCTTGTCAGTAAAATTGTAACATTAATATCATTCTTTTTTTTTTTAATTGGAGGAGATTAAATCAGTTGAGTTTGTTTGCTGTGGGAATTGTTTAAATATTTAAGCACACAATTTAAAGGTTGAATGTCCCATGCTCTCGAACACTTGGCAAAAAATGTTTGTGGGGTTTTTACCTTCTCTCCGTTTACACGTGTTCTCTGATTGCATGTACTGTCTGAAATAAATAATTTGAAACAGGCCATGAATTCTGGGATTCATTGGTGTAAAAACTGAGCAGTTGCTTCAGATGCCCTTTCAGACTCAGTGGAAAAAAAGAGTAGATTAACCTTTGCTTCATGTTTCTGCTTCTTCAGGCTATAGACAAAGTGAACTGCATCCCAACCATGGGGACCACTACCCCAGATGTCGTATTTGACTCCTCAGCATCTCTGGTCTAACACATAGACACTATTTCAAAATTCTGCTGCTGCTCCATCTTTAGTTTCTACAGAACGCATCCTTTTTCCAATCTTTTTACAACTTATGCCATGTTATCCTCTCTGGTCTCCTATACACACATGCTATATATGTCTTCATCTTACAAATTGCTGCTCCTAAATTCTAGTTTGTTGCCCAGTCTTTTGATCTTATTTTTCCTTGCTGAATGATATAATACTATATCAAACTTAGGTTTTCAACTACCATTTTCAATGCCCACTTTTCTAAATTATTCTCTCTTCCAAAACTCATCCTGCTTCTCATGCTTCATTTATTCTGACAATGTTCCGAAGAGTCTAGATAGTAGCAGAAAAAAATATACACAGTTTCCTACATAAAGTAAAGTACCTTAAACATGCCCTTTGAGCACCCTATGCTGCTGAAATTTAAGTGTTTTTTAGAGAATGACTTCTACAATGATATGTTCTGTAATAAGCTGTGCAGATGTGTAAACATGCAATTCATCTGCTTTTCATTTCACCTCTCCTCAGACTACTTGTTTATACTTAGCTGATGAATGCCTCTGAGCTTGATCCTGTCTTCGTATGGCTTTGAAATGGGTAGCCAGTGGGCAGCTTAGCAAGGGACAATGGTGCTAACAACACCTTGCCTGAGCTGGTGCTAGAATAGCTATGATCTGTGAGCATTCCTCATTTGAAGGTAACGCTCACACTGTTAGATAGGATATTCCATGGATGGCATTTGCTGGGAAAATACAATGTCATTGGTAATGTTGCTAGGTACTGGCTCCAGAAGCTCAGTTTGAGCTTTTATTCTTTCCTTTCTCATCATACTCATATTCCTCACAAAGGTGGCACAGAGCCCAAGTGATGTTAAGAGCAGTGATGTTTAGCATATTGACCCACTGTACTGACTCAAACGCCATTACAGATTTAAATGTTGCACACAGACCAGGTTGTACAGACTTCTTTTAGATTAAGTTGGAGTTTTAGAAGGATTATTGTGTTTATTGATCCGTTGGAGCTTGGACTTTTGGTCAAATTTTCTTTGATCTTGGTATTGTTGAAACATAGAGCTTAAAAACTATTTGATCTCTATGTAACTATACCAATAAAACAAATTAACCCCATTACAGCACTCCACAATTACTAATTGTGTTGTCTTTTCAGTAACAGTGTAATTTAAGCTTCATTTTAAATTATGTCTTAGGAGTTCAAGGGAAACAGCAAAGAGAGTAAAGATCACATTAAGCCTCTTGTTTCAATGTGTGAGAAGCGTCATTTAAATAATTCAAGTCAAGTCTTGGCATTAGCTAAGGAGAACTTGGCTCTGCTCAAAGGAGCAGACTTCTGTCAATGTCAAAAACAATCCTAAAGAGTAAAAACAGTGAACACAGAAGGCTGCACTGAACCGCTGGGTTAGAAACAAACAGTGAGCAAAGATTAACATTAATCTGAGCTTTTAATTTGTTTTCACCATTGCAGACATATTAACATGTATGCCATGACTTCATGTTGCTATGTACTCCTTCAGTGGAACAGAAGAGTAACAGAAAAAAAAAATGGAAATCCAAGTATATTTTAAATTGAACTTGTGTCTCTGTAGAGAAATCAAAGTATCTATATTTTAGTATAAATCTTGGAAAATCTCTGCTGTACAAGTCACAGTCAGACTGCATGTTAACTGTTCAAAAGATTTTGCCAATTCCATAATTCCTCATGTCCTAATTGTGAAGTTCAAAGTACAATTTAGGTGAGAGTGTTACAGCTTTGACTCTAGGAGGAGAGCAGAAAATACAAGATTGTCAGTAAATTTCGAACAGGAACACGTAAGTTTTTTGTACACTCATCTATGACATGGATGTTTGTGAAAAGTACTGAATTAGAGAATAAAGTTCTCTCCAGAGGGCACTGGGAACACAGTGTAACTGTTTGAGCATCCCCACATAGCCTCAGCAACCCCAATTTGAATGACTGCTTCAATTAAGAAAGCAGATGGTCATTTCTTCATGGTTTACTTCCTACTGGTGCTAGTGCTAAACGAGGTAGGTTTTAACCGTAGTTATGTGGTAGAGAAATGGAAATACTAAACTTCATTGCCAAACGTATCTTCTTGTAAAAGTAATACTGCTACTGAAAGTTAGTTGCTTCTGTTGTTTAAAAAAATTAATGGTTATACTATGTGCTTTTGAAGTAGCTAGTTACTCACGGAGTACTTGGAGCTAATTCTTGGAAGGCTGGCTAGTCATACACTGCTGGCTTTAGTCCTTGTTTCCAGCTCCTACATCACATGAAAGACAACTAAAAATACATTAAATACTTCTCCATACAAGCAAGTTTAAAAAATGCTGCAATAATGTTAGGTGCTGAAAGTAGAAGTGTTGTGTGCAAAGTTATGAAGAGAAGCAAAAGAAATAGAAAGAGATTACAATCTTTCTGCTGAAGTGTAGTCTGTGACACAGCAAGTGAAAACCTTGACAAGGTTCGATTTCAGAAGTTCAGCATGCTGTGGATATTCCAAAACTGTATCAGATATTCAAGATCAATCACAGATCTAACCAACATCATTTGTTACTGTTTGGCCTATGTTTATCCACCTCGCTAAAATTAAAACCCATATGCCAAGGAAATAATGTAATGACAGTTATGTTGAGTGTCCACAATAATAAAAGAATAATAACAGAATAACAGTAATAGATGCTTCCTAGATTCTAAATGGTTTATGTGGAAATTTAATAGGCTAAAGGTGCCACTGTATAAGGCTGGAGGGTGTACTTTATTGAAAACACAAATAAAATGTGCAAACACAAATTAACGAAATATGTAAACTGTAAGGTTGGAGTTAACCACAGTTTCTGAAGTTGCTTGCCTGCCTACGGACAACAGTAATTTTATACAGATTTGCATTATATTTAAGATTTATCTCACACTTATTTCATATTCCTGATTTTTATTTAGAGTGTAGGCTCACTGTGACTACCAGTTTAGGGTTGGGTTTTTTATTTATAGCCTTATTGTTCCCTCAGCTGGGACATTTGTACACATTTTTACAAGAGTAATTCTTATTAAGAATTCAACTTGTGAAATGTATTATGCTGGGGGGCACTAGTATCAAGGATTACTCACCTTAGACCAGTCTCCCATTCTCCAGACGTAGCATTTGGAATAGTCCTCACAGTCCTCTGCCTCTTTAGGTCTTGTGGACAAAACACATTTCTTGCGTGGATTGGTGCACCTCACAGTCCGATGACGTACTCCCTTACCACACTTTACAGAGCACTGTTGGAAAAAAAATGTTTTTCAGATTTCTACAAAATTCACTTACCCCATTTCATCCCCTTCTATATGACTTCTCCCAGGCCAACACAAATATTTCACAGCTTCAGTGATCTCCTGACTGTCAACCTTCAATTGCATCAACACCAGATATATTAAAAAATAAAAATTCAACAAAAATTCCTTATGGGACAGAATAATAATCAATTCATTTTTACCTAAAATTAGATCAAAACTTAAGGAAAAAATAGGCTTTAAAATAAGAAAATATCTGAAAAGTTATGAATAAATGGATGCAAAATATTATACTAAACATATTATGCAATCTTTCTTCTTCAAATGAAAGGAAATACAATGAAAGAAAATCAAAATAATGTTCATAGAAATAAGGTATGAAGCAACTTCACAAAAGCTCTATTAGTGTCCAACAGGCCTTTTTTGGGAGGGGGAAAAAATGTGGAATGGAAAAGTAAATATTACAAAACTATGCAAGAATCCAAACTGAACTTGAAAATTCAAAGTCACTATGTAGACAGCATGTGAAAACTCTCTTCAAGCTGCTCAGAAGGTCCTAATCTATGGGGTTTTTCCACCATTCCCACTTACACTGCCAAAAATGATGCCATTTCCTTCTCAAAACATTATCACTGCTTTTGATCATCCCACTGCTTGCAGTTCAAAACTCTCCTTTGCCAAGCTGATTATAACCACAGGAAGCAGCAGTGGCTAGCTTCCTACATAATGGTGGTAGTAGGAATGGCCATGGGAAATACCTCGCTCTTCAAAAAATATTTATTGCTTCCAACAAAAACATGCTCACTCATTTCTCATCTCTGAAGTAAAACAAACTGACTAAACAATCCGTGTACTTCTTTTTCTCACCTCTGTAAATGGATGCCTTTCTTCTCACAACCAACCCTCACATTATAAAACTGTGTATCACACCAGAAACTGCTGCTATTTACATCTATCTCTACTTTAGCATCTGCTTTTCATCTTTGAAAGCATCCCCTATTTGTTAGCTCATTTTTGCTTGAGGATCAAGGGGTTCTGCTGAGCAGAGCAATCCAAAGAAGGGACTGCACCCACATTCAGAAGCTGCTATTTGTATTTTGATCACGGAGGGATCCATAGCACAGCTTCTAGTATGAGAGGCAATCAGAATTGCCTTTACTCTTCCAATGAAGGAGAAGCTCCAAATAACCCTTTCAATCTTGTCCAGATGGCAGTGAGAACAACACTCTTCTTCCCCCATGGTCAGTTAATTTGAGAAGAAATCAAAGATGAAGAAAGCCAAATGGACAAGCACATTTAAAGATCTTAAATTAATAAAGCTTTTTGAACAATAATTACATTTTACAGCAATCCTTCAGGATGCAACATATGTGAAATTGTGTTATTTACAAGCCCATTTGCCTACTGCTGTTGCTTTGGAAAAAGAGCAGAGAAGAAAGAGGAAGGGAAGAAAATGTCTTTCTCTGCCAGAAGCTCCCCTCAAAGCCTCTCTGAAGCAGGATGGCATCAACCATCAGCTGATCAACATCCCTTGGTACAAAAGTACATCCCAAATGTTCCCACTCTGAGCCCAAGGTCTTGTAGCTTGTAAGTGGTGCCTTAATTCTATTTGCCCCTAGTTACCCACTACTACAGTCAGGATATACTTGATTATACGTGCTTGAGAACTGGCCAGAAGAAACTGTTCCACAACATTAACTAGGTAAAATGTAGTAGTTCTACACAGCTGGTTTTCCTAGTCTCTGAACCCTTTGCCAAATCATTGCATGAGGACCGTGAAAATCATTAGGCTGAGCTGTGCCACTTGATGCTGAAAAAAACCTTATTTCCAAAAAATACTAAGGCACACATAAGCACTATGGAGTATTTGTATAAATAAATGCAGCACCTCAGACCAGACTCCCGCCTCCCACACAGTCATGCAGTCCTGGCCTTCACAGCGCTGTGCAGAAGCAGGCTTTGGCCCCAGACAATCCCTCTCCCTAGCTCTGATCAGGGTCCCATTTCTGAGCTGCTGTGTGCAGGCTACTTGTCTGTTCTGAGTTCCTTTTCCACATGTCCTTGAACATGGTGTCCATTCTGTCATCATCCATCTGCAAAGAAACACAGGCAATGCAGTAATAAGAAATCAGGAAGGGAAAAATACTATCACATTATCTGGCTCTCTTGCTCACTAGTGTATACACCCAAGACACACTTGCATATTTTCAGCCTCCTTTTACTGCCATTTTCCTAATGGAGTATTTATTAATCTAACATATATTACCTTAAATATGGTATTAATGTACATATAAATTGCTTCTGCAGTCCACTATCCCTATGTTTTCAAAGTACTTTCCTCTAATTATAATTCCAATTAGAAAACTTCCGAAATACGTGTACATTTTAAAGATGACAGATCCTTGATCAGCCTGCATGTTTTTCTCTGTATGTCTATCTATGCCAAGTGTATGCCATGCATGTAAAGTCCAGCATTCCTTGAAAATACTCTGTTGCAAGAAAGAATCACTCAAGTGGGAAAGACTCATTGCTCTGGAGAAAGCACAAAAGCCCACAATTGTTCATGTTCTTCAGAGTCTGGCCTAACTCAGGGGGCATGGTTTAAATCAGAGCAGCGAGGAAGGCTGATGCAGTTGGCAAAGCCCACATACCTGGAGAGCAATCGTTCTAGAACATAATTTTCCCCAGATGGTCTGTAGATCCAGATTATGGCCATGTGCCCTTAAAAATCAAACAGCTCTGCTCCTGATGCAGTACACAACCGTATTCAAGGAGACTTAATTTGCAAGGAGAGTTCTTAGGAAACTGAGATTCAATAAATTTGCTTCAATCTTCTGTCATGCATTTGTAGCAAGAAAATAAAATATTTAAGTAAGGGGTTTTTTGTTATCTGTCCAGATACATAATTTAAAAATCATAGCCTGTCAAGATAATGAAATAGACTTTAAGATATTTCTTCAAATGCCAATAGCAAATACATAGTTATGCAAGTGTATGCTTTAGTAACATTTCTATTGAAAGCTAATAATATTTTGTAATGATCACTTACAGTGTATTAAAAACTGGATCATTAAGGATCATTAAATCTTTCTACATTTCTCAGCACAGCATCTCTGAGTATCAATTAGCAACATTTTAAAATTTTCACTTAATAAGCTGGAAAAAACACAGAATGTTGTAAATTTATGGTAGACAATGCCTCAGGAAAAGATCAGATTTTTCCATTTCTATCCACTAAGTGAACAGTGATGTTAATAAAATAAAACAAAGGTATTTTCAAGTATGCATATAATGAAATATAAATAATCCCTCCAAAGGGTAATGCCCTAGTTTGGGAAAGTACAAATGTCAGTGGTTTTGTCTTACAGAAAATGTATCACACTTCGCATTTTATCAATTTCAGTGCATCCTTTCCAAGAAAGCTATGTCTTCTAGTTCACTTTACATACTTTCTTCAACAGTATTTGCATTTAACTTATTTTGTATTGTGTTGTTTAAAAATGCCATCTACCTGTCCTCCAGATGACTGCAGTAGACTGATCCCAGTGCTTACTCCTGGGGGTGCTAGCCAGCTAGCCAGCTCTTGCTCACTGCTCTCTCCTCCCTGAAAGGTGTGGACTTGCTCTAACTTGCTTTAAACAAGTCCACGCAATTCTTGAGGACTTCCTCAAGTCATAATTCTTAGCTACCAAATGGAACCACTCTGAAATGGGCCACTGTGCTGTCCTGGTCAGCCAGTGCAAGGAGCAGGCTGCCAGTTCAGCTGCAGGGACACCAGTGGGTGGTGGGCTTTGCTTGGCACGGGCTGCACGCAGCGCTGCCTCCTGCCTCTTCCAGTGTTCAGCCACCAGAGTCTAGTTCAGCCTCTATATTGATCCACATACAAAGGTGAGAGGGAGGAGAGGAGCAAGGGGCAGGCTCTCTATACTTCAAGTTGCATAAATGTAGAAACAGTGATTAACAGCGGTAATTTATTTATTTACTATTTAGTGTACCCAGAGTTTATCAAGAGCTTTCAAGAAGCAGAGCCTTGATTGAAAAAAAACCCACTGAAGTATATCATTAATTAAGAGCATGGGATTAAATCCCATATATATCTTTATATAAACAGCATTTAAATTTCAGTTTTGTAGCACAGATCAATCTGTGAGAACAGTTCCTGAGGAAAGTAATGAAATGCTTTATTGAATAAAGAGTGATTTAGGCATGGTGCTTAAGGACTCTCTTTCATTACAGCTCAGGAGAAACAACTTCCAGCATTTCTGTTTTCCCTACATTTTGCATTATAACATTTTGGGTGAATGTATTAACTGCACATTCATTGCCAGAAGCAGTCCACTGTAAGATTTTTACATCTAGATATCACAGTGTAATTTAACCAAATCACTATTACCTGGTCTGGCAGGGCTGTTCGTTGCACTTGCGGATCTGCGGTTCAGGTTTTGTTAAATATTTGCACTTCTTGTTGTCCACAAGACTGATATTCTTGTTCATAATCTTTGTGCAAGAGACAGTTGTCTTTCTTTCACCTAGTGAAAAAAGAAGCAGGTATGTGAGGAAACCAGGAATATGCAACTTTGTTAAAGGAAGGACACAGATACAGCTACTTCATATACAGTTTGGCTAAAAGAACTGCAAAACAAGTACAAGAAATTCAAAGCTAGGAGCCTGAAAGAAATCCTACAGTTTGTAGGCAACATTGTGAATTTCTAACCTTGTCTTTGAACACCACCATCAACAGATGGTTTTCTGCTTTACTCCTGCAACTAGTTACAGGCCAAACCCTTACTCTTACTGGAATAATTTTCTTTCTCAACCACTGAAACCCCAGCACTGAGCAAAGCTTGCAGAAAGTTACAAAGAAAAGTATGGTTGTTAATTACTACATAAGATGAGGAAAGAAATGACAAATTGTGGCAGGCACTCAGATAAAGGGAATCAGCACATGCATCCTTCAGTGGGGAGCCTGCACTATTTCCCATGAACTAAAGAGGCCTGATGACCTGATCTGCAGGGTAACCATTTAGAAAGCTGGGTATGGTTGCAGAGATTCAGTGTATGCTCTGTACAGACTCCTTATCCTGATGGGTGGCCTGGAGCCTGGTGTCTCTTGAACATGGATGCATTAGAAATTAGAATTTAATGTCATATCAACCACAAGCAGTAACTCGTAATTAGACTGGAGCCTAAATTTCAGAAAACTAGCAATCCTTAAATTCAGGATTTCAGTTGGTAGAAAATAGGCTCATAATCATTTGTTCCTATAGTTACTTTTTAACACTCTGTCTGGAAATTTACTGGCAAAGGGGCTGCGTGTATAAGCAGGGCAGGCTTAAGCATGAACGTTCACCAGAGGTCAAAAATGAACCTGTGGATGGAGCAGTTTTGTTATAAATGCACATTATGCGCGTGACCACAGCTGACATTTTACACAGTGCTTGTGTACGTGAGAGCACATGCAACAAATCTATCATATCACAGCGTCTGAAATGTTTGACAATTATTTCTGCACTTATATATACATCTGTTTATTCATTTTCTCTTCCACACGAAGAAAGCTTTTCTGCAACACAGGAGGTGGCAGACCAGTTGCATATATAAACATACACAAAATCACACAGCTTTGTCAATAGTTTCATCCTGACATACACTTTGAGCATTTAAGCAAAACTATTGATAATTGTTCTATTATTTATTCAGATTAATCAAAATATTGATGCTAAATTTTAATCACAAATAGTTAGACAGGGTAAAAGCTGTAGTATTTTAATTTCATTATTGCTTGATATTTAGGCCAGAAACTGAAAGAAGAGTGAAAATATTTTTGTCTAAAGTAAGGAAAATCTTCCAGTAGTATTTCAGAATATTTGCAGTAAGAATACCTTCCATGGAACTTTGTAATAACTCAGCTATTTTAGACAATAACATAAAATGAAGGCCAGTTACAACAGAAAAAAAACGATAAACATTAGAGTAAAGCATTTAAATATTTATTTAAGCATTAATGTAGAGTAAATTACTGACATACTGCGTTTTAAGATTTCTGCAGATAATAGGTAACTTCAGAAATATTTGGGGCAATAATGACAGATTGCAGTAGCATTAAAAGTATTCTAAAAAACCATCAGGAAGATGTAAAAAAGTGTGAATTGACAAGTAAACAGGATTGCACTTTTAAGAATCAGAGGATGCTACTAGCACCATGTACAAAATACCTTCTAGGGAAGAAGCTTTCTCACCAAACCACAAAAAGCATGTTTATGGAAACTACAGCAATCTTTCATGACACCAGGATTGTTCACAGAGTCAGAGGAGCTAGAACACTGTGTTCCTTATGCTGCTGTTATTAGAAAGAAAAGCATTTCCAGGTTTTCCTATTCAATCACAACATGCATGGCAGTTTTCAGTACTGTTGATCAGAGCAACCATGACTGTCAAGGTTGTAAGCACAAAAGACAGGTATCAAAAATCAGGACAGTGTTCACAGGCTGATTAATTGCACAAGGTATGAATAGATAACTGTACATTGCATTCATTAAAAAAAAACCTCTCTGAAGTGTTTTTTCAGTGTAATTATCATTTTAAATAACATCTTCTAGGAAACTGTTCATATTCCAATATTTGTTTTCAGAATCATATTTTGTTCTTCCAAAATCACATTTTTTATGGTTAATAAACATAGGAAAAACATCACATAAGCATACTAATATCTGCTGTTGTAATATTTGTTCCATATGTTTCTGGATCATCCTCAACTTATGTTACTAACTGTACTTATTTGATCTGAGACTGGGATTCAGCTTTTCTGTGGTTTGAAATGTCTCTTACAGATCATTTATCTTCAGTAGTTCCAAATACAGAGTGGAATGCACTTTCTATTCTCGTTCTAGCTCTTGCACTTGTATTTCTTCTTGGAAACTGTGTCCTGAATTTGCTTGTTAGTCTAGATTTTGTTCCTTCATTACCATCTTTTGCTACTTTTTATATTTAATTTGAATATTTTCCTACAGTTATCACAGTTTTTTTAATGCATTTAGGAAGCATGAGACTGATGTATGTCCATACTGTATGGAATCATACAAGCCACAATGAGGATATTAGTATTAAATATACAACACTGACCATCAGAACCATAAATATATATAAACACACAGTGTTTATACATATTGGTGCATATTGCATACACACATTTGCAATGTGTATATACATGCATATTGTATACATATATGCATTTTTGATACATGTGTCTCTGTGTGTGTGTGTGTGTGTTTGTACATTTTTCTCTTATTTTACCTCCTCCACATACAGCATCACAGTCCTCCCAGGTAGAATGTGTCCACATGAAAAGGGGCTCTGGTACTTTAGAGCTCTGATTTTCAGGGAGAGGATCCAGTGGGATTGTGTACTCATAGTGTAAACCATAGCTCTGGTCATGGAAGAGCAGCACCTGCAAGACACAAAGAAGGAAAACCTTTCTACATACACAGACACTGTGGAAGACAAACTCCAAACTGCAAGGAGATAATCTTGAAAAGCACAACAGAGTGACTTGATGGTCTATTGCCTTTCAGCCCTCCTAATGGATTTGCTGGAAGAAATTAATGAGAGTATCCAAATCAAACCAATGAGAAAAAATATTTTGCTTTATTAAGAAAATTCTTTTAATTTAAAGGATTTGAATTGTGAAGTACTCCCCCGTCATCTCTCCCTCTTTCTTTATGATGGCTATTAACTTTTCCTCCCCTACACTGAAATGCATCAAAACTTGACTTTTTCATGGAGAACTTGGTGATTGCAATTCTGAAATGGTGATGCTGTGCTACAGTCAGCCAGGATTAAAACCATCTGATATTAATTTGAATCTCTCTCCTTAGCTGGCACATCAGCTATTTATGACATTTGTAGGAATGCTGAGACTTTCAACCCTGCCTCAACAATGTAAAGATTGTTCTTGGATTTAAATGCATTTTTTACAAGCAGGCTGACAGACCTCTCTCTCCCCTCACCACCACCCCCTTCCCACTTTTGTAGATACACATGTAAACACAAAAGTAGGTTTATCTTACACAGATCTCATTATCTTGAGGAGTCTGGAAAGAATATTAGTTACTATGCTATGTCATTGGAATCAAGTAAAAAACCCCAATTGTCATACCAATAAATGTAAAGGTGATGTCGTGGGACCTTTGGCTGATATTTTCTCCCAGAGACCTCTCCGAACATAATGGACTGTGGTCCCAGCAATATTGAATGTTCCAGAATGCTCTATCTTCCAATCACTATTGATTGACTGTTTTCCAGCATCCCGAAGAGCTGCAAAATATATGAAAAAAGCCCAATATAAAATATGCCTGTTCAGTAGTGATTTTCTTCTCCTCTCACTTCTTGTTGGGATAATTTAAAAAGTAGGTGAAATTCACCTAACTCTGATTGCAAAGATATTTATGGATCCTACTGTACATGAACTTCAATTGGTATATACCTCAGAAACATTTTCTGGAGGGAATGCCTGGCAAAACCATGTTTAACATTTAACATTATTTGAAGCTAACATCAGTGTTTTAATGCCTAAAAAGACTGACAGACTCCAGCATAATTCATAATTTGAACACTGAATTAATTTAAGGCAAAGGGAACTATTCTGTATTCCTAGGGGGGTCATTTCTATAATCCATAAAAGCATGGGAAACACAATTTTCACAAGAGACTCTTCAAGATTTCTGGAATTAGGCTAAAACTTACAAAAAGAAAAATTCTAGCTCAGAATTCTTTCCTCTCTAATAACTACATTTGCCTTTTCTGCACCTTAGAATGTGTAAGACTTCATACACTTTTACCACGTAATTGGGTGCTTCTAACAAGTAGTAAAAGCTTGTTCTTTTTGGCTGAATCATTTCTCATGCTAACCTAATTTATATCTAAAAATATGATCAAGCCAGGTAAGATATATTTCATACACTGAGAACAAAGGATTTTACATTAGTAAATGGAATAGATTCTTTTGTGAATTATTTTTAATTTTATTTTGTTTTACTTTATTAATTTTATTTTGTTCCAATCAGTTCTGAATAGTCATGTGAAGTAGAATATACTTGAAGTCACCTTCTGGGCAAGAAGTTTTACACGTTTGTCTTCATTGAAATTGCATGTTTGGCATGAGATTGTTGTAAGACAACTTCCACATGTTCCAAAATTTCCCTTTTTAAAGTTGTAAGTTAATGTGAGTCACTCCTGTAATCATGTCCTCTCCTATTCATATTTACACTGTTATGTTTTGTTTCTATGGGAAACAATGGCAACAGGCCTATGGACTGGCAGGAATCCAACTGAATAAGACACCAGTGATGTGTACCACTGCAGCACTGTGTAATAAATGTTAAGACTATAAAATCCATTAACACTGTATAACAGACTCGTACTAAAAAGAACCAATGATTCTAAAAGATTTAAAAATTGGCATTTTTGGTTTAAGTATTCAATTGTTAACGGTAATTAAGCTCCATTTAGTGTTCAAACTGTAGGAGCTAATCCTCTTCTCAGTGGAGAAATTTAAAAAATGTACTCAAACGTGCCAAGGTCCAGCCGGGTCATGCTGCTCAGATGGAGCGGCATCCTCTCCCCAGAGAGCAGCAGAAATCATTTTGTCTGGTCTTTTAAATGAACGTGTGTGCCATAGCTTGCAGACATGTGCAGGAAACTGGAATTCCAGCTCCAGAATACAAAATATGCCAGATCTTGAATTTTCTGCTTTCGGATTCCTTATATGAGTCACTGGTTTTAGACAAAGCCAGAAAGCGTATCCTCAAGCCTTAAATTTGGACTTGGATTCAGGCAGTCCAGCTTCTGTTCTTGACTCAGTCACACCCCATCTTGTAAGCAAGTTCGCTGAGTTTTATTCCATACCGCACACATATTACTATTCTTCTTAACTTTTGACAGAGGAGGTTGCTCTGTACAAAGTAACCCAAAATAGGAATAACATTCAGCACACAAGCGTATCCTCGCTCAGGTAATTCAAGCAATACACCTACAACTGAAAAGACAACAAAAGAACACTTGGATTGGGAAAGCCTACCACAACTGTAACCACAACCTCAATTTCAGAGCTAAACCAAGCGGACTAATTACAACTGTACCTCTGTAGAGCACAAAATAGCCTTCATAACAATGGCATTTAAGTGATGTTAATGAGTATTTTTTAATTACTGTACCAGGGCAATGCACTCTTCCAAGTTTAATGAGGTGCAAGAGGCTACACAGCCAGAAAGATACAATAAATCACAGTTTGGCTATTGCATCTCCAAATTCTCAGTGGGGAGCAAGAGTGCCCTGGTTCTGCTCCTCCATTTGGTAAATCAGTACCTACTAACCCTTTTTTTTCTATGAACAAATAACTCTACTGTACTAACTTTGTGAATTTTGTGTTTTGCTTTGTCCAAAATATAGTCATACTTTCCAAAAAACTATCAAAACAATGCCATTCTGACTGATCCCTACTTTTCTATAGAAAATGTAAAAGATATCTGAAATTTAATTCTAAATGAAAGTACATTCACTGATATTTTTTGTTAAGGAAGTAATTGTTTCACTTCCATTCAGGTTATCAGGTGTCCCTTCAAGCCATCTTAAATACTTTAAGACTTGAGATTTGAGTAACTCTTTGAAAACTACAGCAGGCCTAAGGCTGACTGATTGGTAGTTGCCAGTGCCCTCTTTATTATCCTCTGCAAAAATGGTGCAATAGTCCCTTTTCTCCAGTCACTGGGGACTTCACTGGGCTGCCATGACTTTTCAAATATACTTGAGAGTGACTTGATAACTACATTAGCCAGTTCCCTCAGGACCATGGGATGCATCTCACTCGGTCCCATATATTTGTGTATGTTCAGGTTCCTTGGGTGGTCTCAAACCTGATCTGCCATGGAACTTCATTCGACCGATCCCTGCCCTGATGTTGAGGGACTTGAAAGATGTGGGGAAAGTGTCCACCGCTCAAGCTGAGGCAAAAACCTGCTAAGCACTACAGCCTTCTCCATGACCATCATCATTAGTTCTTCCTGTCTTATTTTTCAGTGCGTGTTGTGGGTGTGTGTATTTTCTTTACCATTCCCTTTCTGACTAAAAACCTGTAGAAACCCTTATTAATCTCCCCATTCCTTGCAAAATTCAGCTCTACCTGTACCCTAGTCTTCCTGAATGTATCCCCACACATATGAGCAGCCTCTCGGTATACTTTCGAGGATATATGTCCCTGGTTCCACTGCCTATGCATTACCTTCTTACACTTTAATTTGACCAGGAGGTACTTACTCAACCATGCTAGTCTCCTGCTTCCTTGTCTGATTTCTTATATGTTGGAATCAAGAGCTCTTGCAATCTAGGAAAAATTATTATCCTTAATTGTTATTAAAAATTATTATCCTAAATTTTTAAAGAGCTGCCAGCTCTGTTTTGCTCCTGCACACTCAAGGGCAGTTTTCCAGGGGGTACCAGCTATCAATTCCTTAGACAACTGAAAGTTTGTTCTCATAACATTCAGAGCCCTGGCTTTAGTCTTCATCTGGCCCGTATCCCTAAAATCATGAGTTCCAGCCAGGCATGATCATTGCGGATTAGGCTGCCACCAAACTTGACCTCTCTAGTTCATTTGTGTTGGGAAGCAACCAAAAAGGTCCAGGAACACTAATACTCTGGTCTATCACTTCGATGAAAAAATTATCCTGAATACACTCTAAGAGTCTCTTGGACTGTTTACACCTTGGTGTGCTGTTTTTCCAGCATACATCAGGTTACTGAAGTCCCCAAGCCAGATCACAGACTGCAAGCATGATGATTCCTGTAGCTGAAGTAAGAGCACTTCATCAACAGACTCCTCTTGGTTAGGCAGCCTATTGTAACCCCCAACAAAGAAGTTTCCTCTGTTGGCCTGCTGTGTAATTTTTACCCATAGGCACTCAACCATTTTCTGTGGTCCTCTGTATATGAAAGGAAAACATGCTTTGGTCTCTGCTTTGCTTTGAGGGGGAGATGGGACCAGGTTCTCAATTGGCTTCCCTTGAAATCTGAAATTACACTGTCTGCAAAGATTACACGGATTTGGTTCTAGGTATTTTTAAACTATTAACATCATCAGAAATGAGGGATTCAAAATTTTTCAGACATCATCTTCTTTCCCACACTCTCCTGTCTCAAAATGTGGCCCAACATGCTTTTTTTTAACTAGGAAGCATTTCATAAAAGAAATCACATGGAACACCTACAGGCTGGATGCCTAAAAGAGCATTGGCAACTACAATGTCTTACTGTGCTACACTGCAGATCTGAAGCATCTATATCCCTGAGGTAGCTTGATCACATATTTGAGAATAATGACACAGGTAATCTACTTCTTTAGTTCAGCTGAAAATGAATAGTTTCTCTCATTTCTGATTCGCACAAAGAAATTCCAGGGTTTAGACTGTAAGTAATTTCTATAGCTGTATTCCACTAACCAATCACATTAATTCATTATAAAGCCTGGACCTGTTGTGCCATTACTCAAGTGTCTCATGAATGAGCTCTGTAGTTTCAAAGCCTAGGGCTTCTAAGACAGAAATATTTAATTTTCCTTTTTGTATTCTCTATTTAGAATTTTCTCTTTTTGAAAATTTTCTCTTTTTGAAAAAAACTTGTAACACTTGCTAACTATAAATGAAAATTTAACAACAGAAAATGCATTATCTTATACCATAGGAATCTTGATAATGCTTGAAAAAACTTTTTATAGCTGTTCTGATAGTAGTTTTTTTTAAGTATCTGATAGTGAACCAAATCTGAAAACCAGTTATAAACAGTGTTATTACTGCTAGTTTAGTCTTTAAAAATAAATAACAAAATTATTTCTAAAAATAATAATTTGTAATTCAAAAATTAGTATGTTTGTGCTTTAGGAAATATTCTTGACTTAAATAAACACTCCCCACCCACTGTACTGCTACATATAATTCCCACTCCGGAATACTGTACTGATAAAAGAAGGATCACACACTCTTGTGCTTTTTCCAATATAATTTCAGTGGGGAGGAATACTGAGTTTGGCTGTATCCCTGCTTCTGCTTCTCCACAGGTGAGAAGAGACAGGACAGTTGTCAACAGGTCAATTGGTTCAGTAAACGCAGTTGCAAGTTATACCTTGTCTTTTCCTCTGCTATGCCAGAGCTCCTGTTTCTGTGGTGGATGTTGATATACTTCATACAAAGAAGACATCTCTGACGATTTGCTTCAACAGCACAATTATCCAATGATGCTACTAATGTGGGCTGTAGTTTTACTAATCAATTTAACAAAATCATTGCAGTTTCCAGACCATAGTGACTCTGTTTCCTGACCATCAAGTAAATCCAGAGAAGGGCATTGTATTTTGACTCCTGTATTTGACCTGTGCTGTACAACAATGATCAAATCTTCCTCCAGCTAAAATTGTTTTCTAAGCAACAGCAATTAGTGTATGCTGGAACACCTTGTGTTTACACTTTATCTCCAATTACACAATTATTAGTTGTATAGTGAGCTATATTATTTCCAAACCTTAATCCTAAAATGTGTTTATGACAATTAGTAAAACAGAAATAGTATTGGCCTGTATTGACTAATTTCAAGTACAGAACCAAGTATGGTGCTGCATAAAATTAACATAAAGAACTGTAAGATAGAAAACCAATCAGAAATATGAAAGAGTTTAATCCATATTACATTTCACATTTTTAACCACAGTATTGTGAAGAATATTGTTTCTACAATTAAAGACTTAAGCTTTCTCCCCAAAACTTTCATTATGTAATGCCTATTCAAAAATTACTCCTTTTCAATTCAGATTCTGATGCTTTCAGACTAAATTACCTACAAATGAAGAAATTTTAAATATCTATTGCTAGTTAAAAAAGCCCCAAAAATGGTGCAACAACACAGGTTTTAATTCAAGGTATGGCAACGGACCTCTTACTGGATCCCCATAAAGGCTTACAAAAAAAAATAAGGCGTAAGGCTCAACAAAAGATAATGCAGAGAATATTGGCTGATCCTCATTCAGACCTAAACCACTAAAATTAATGAAACCAAAATTAAAGTAACAAGCAACTAGGAGCTAACTGGCAACTTTCACAAATGAGCATCATGACTGATATTATTTCATGGGCATAAAAACCCTTTCATGCTTTTTGCCTTTTGTATGGTAAGGGATAAATCAGTTTGCTACTCATAAAGAAGGAATAAATTTCCCTAAATGCAATGTCAGCATTTATTTATTTATGCACTATTCAAAAAAGAGAAAATAATAGTATTTCTGTTCTCTACATATGTTAATAGAAAGACAAACTTCAGGTATTGTTTCAACACTCTTACCTATCCATGTTGGTGGTTCACTGGGGAACAATTAAACATTCCCGATCTCAAAACTTCCCGCGAAGGTGCAGGCCTCAAACAAACCAGCAGTCACCCATTGATAACCTAGACTCTCCTAATTAAAATCCACCCTCTTCAACATTCTCTCAGTTAAAGTAACTAAAAATAGTGACCAGACCAGGGAATTTTTCATATCATTGTCCTATTTCTCATACTACGTGTCTCTCAATTTAAATTTAAGCACTGCACAAAACACCAATTATGATACTTCATATATTCACTTAAACCCTGTAACAATAATTGTAACAAAGTGTACTCTCCTACACAACTTCTTTAGACCTCACTATAAGAGAAACACTTTTTTTTTTTTAACCAATGAAAGATAATTTCACTTAAATGAAGAGACAAAAAGAAAAAAATCACTGTGATTAAGTTTGCCTATTAGAAGATATAGGCAACTCAAAATAGTGCAAAGAAATACCTTTCTGCTTTTTCAGTCTAATTTTAGAACTTCTGTTTGACTTTTTTAGGGAACTGCAATATGCTGCCCAGAGTGTGTCTTGCGTCTTGAGCGCAAATTATTTCATGTTTGAGCATAAAATTCTTTTCAGTAGTCTTAATGTGTTTCTCATACAAAAATTTGAAAATAAGCAAGTATGCACAGAATTTTTTTGCATAATCTAAATAGTCTTTGAAATTATCTCTAAAAAAGATGAGACAAAAGTTCAAAAGAAGACCTATATGAAAAACAGTTCTCTAATAATTCTTTCAGTTCTTTAGGCAAGTTCTTCACAGATCTACTTTTCTACTCAGAGTTTTGTTCAGTCACAAAAGCATGTTTAGCTAGCACATTTCAGTGTTGAGCAACACAGGACATTAACACTAAAACATATATAATGTTTACCTAGATAACTGTGAGCTGGTTTTTCTTCCACAACTTTGATTCTCCTTGCTCCTGCAGGTATCACCAAAGCTTCCACATAACCTAAACATGAAACCAGATGTCCCAAGTTAAACAGAAAATTTGAAAAGCATAGAAAATTACATCTTGTATTTTTTCTCATTTCTTCTCCCCTATTTTGCTTCTTCAATGTAGGAAGTTATAATCTATAGAGCAATATCTTGAGGATTCTTGCAAAGTTGAAAAAAATGCTATGGAGCTGTGCCTTATGTGTAATATATATACAACACTACACAATTAAAAGACCACAATAAAACATAACAAGAACTAGTGAGGCTTGGAGTTTGGGGCTGGAGCAGGTGAAGTTATCTCTGGCTAAGTAGTTCAGTGTCACCATGACCACCAGATGACTACAAAAGAATTCCAGCTTCACTCAGCATGTAAAGACAAATGGTATAGCACTAATATCTAAGCATCCTCCTACTGCTTGGTTTTTAGTTTGTTTTATATACTTTTGTTCCATCTCCTCCTTCTTGATTTAACATAATCAGACCCTGTTATGATAGGCTTTGGGTTTGAAATCTACTTATTAATTATTTCCTTCAAATTGACATTGCTTCTGGATAGTGTGGGACTAAGAGAGGATGTTGTACAATTCCTTTGAAGTAAAAAATGGTGAAAAGGCAATGCAGGTGGAAACCACTGTGCAGGCAGGAATGTCATAAATAAATAAATCCATATTTTAGATTATCCAGGTGAACTTCACAAAAGGAAAAATATTCCCATCTTTTGTGTAGCTATGTGATATTCTACAAGAAAATACTTAGCATTTACAACACTTTTTCAATAATCCTGAAATGTGAAAATTAAAGCAGCATCTTTCATTTCTGAAACAGCTAATAACACTTTCTAAGTATTGCTTACAGCTTCTTAAGAAGGAAAATAACTTACACAGGTGTAAAGATGGCAATACCACAATATTGAGGATCAACACAGCACCCTGAAAAAACTTGAAAGTGTGTGGATATTCGCATTAGCAGCTCCACATTCAATAGTAGAGAGCTGATATAATGTGATTTTATTAGCAAGAACATTCTTTGCTGATTTTTTCATATCTTGTAGTCCTCCAGACTCATCTGGGGTTTGGGATCATTGCTTTGCCTTACATTCAGCTTGAGAGGGCCAGACATAAACATTTGAAGGCTATGTCTAACTTTTCCCCCTTGCCTAAAGTACTATACTTCAGTCTAAAATCCACTGAAACCCTCTATTTTTCAAAGATATGCTGTCTGCTTCTAATTACAGTATTTTTTGATGTGATTTACTTACCACCTTTAAATTCTGCACATTTTCTACTCAAGAAACTGAAAGTGTAGTGGCAAACAAATGCTGATAGGTGGTCAAATGCTATTTCAAAGAAAATACTTGTATTCATAGTGCAAGGTGCACATTACCAGGATTTCAATTCTCTACTCTGTCAACATTATTGTGCTGGAGTCAGTAAGTTATTCCCATTCACAGGACAGAACACAGTAGCATGTGGATAGCTCATGTTCATTCTGTGTCATAAAATCTATTGGCTTTTTAAGATATTTTATTAGTAGTATAAAACAATGAGTAATGAAGAGGTATTAGACTTCTTCATGTATTCAGCTTTGTGATCTGTCACTGCCTGGCTTAGTTTAATAACATTACTCTAGGTAACAAATCATAATTTGGATATTTATTTTGAAGAATACTACATGAATCTAAACACTAAAAGAATTTACAGTTCCTCTATTTGCATAAGATTTAAATCTAATTTCTCATATTCCTTCAAAATTAGGCTCTTCTATGAAATAGAGTGTTTCTTAACAAAAGATATTTCCTTCATTTTGCAACTGAAATAATGCGCAATAATTTTGCAACAATTTTAAAATACTTATTCAGTCTTATCTTCAATGTCTTATCTTTAAGAAGCTAGGTCTACAGTTCTTTTGAGGATCTGCAAAGTTTTAAGAAAGATAGCTTTTTAATTTCCCAATGCTCAAAGTAATCAACAAGTCACTGGTTTCCTTAGTATTTGAAATAAACAAACAGACATTACCTGTTCCTCTGGTATGGTTAAAATCACCTTTAATAACTTTGCATGACTTTCCATTACCATTGCATATACCACAATGATCTTCACGAGCCAGAGATCCTAATATACCATCACAGCCAAATTTCTGCAGGAGAAGAAAGTAAAAGCTGTTGAGACACAGGCCATGTTTTTCATAAACTTGCCTTTAGTATCAGGTAACACTCCCTTCTGCAAGATGCCTAGCCACCATGACCCAGCCCTGCTGAGAATGAGGGTTGCACTAGCTCGTAGCAGAGATTTGTCCCATAGAGAACTCCCCTGTGATTTTATGTAGATTGCTGCATTCACTCTTCCTATGTGGTTGACTAACTCTACCAGCTGCTCTCCAAGAGAAACACAACCGCATTCCCATCTCCTGGTGGGACCTGTGGCACATCAGACCCCCTGTGCAACACACACACCACAGGCTTTTCCACTAAGTGAGTGCAATGTGCCTCTCCTGCTTTCTACTTAAAATATGGGTGGTTCTTTCCTATGCCCACAATGGGAAAGTTCTGTTAATGTCAGCCTAAGACCTTATTCTGAATAGGGCATAAACAGATCTAGAATATGTAAACATAAATTGTATCCCTGTTTCGCCAAAAAGCATTCAGTTTAAAACAAATTAAATTTACTGAAGCATCTCCACATTACTGTTAGACATATTTCTATGAATTAATATCAGGGGTAGCTTGACAACAGCAATAAAGTTAATATATGCGGGCCTGATATGAAATAAAAACCTTTTAAAGTCTTAACATATATGAGTGCTTGGTGTGTGCCTGTATATCCAGGTTCAAAACAAGTAATTCATACCTGGCATCTACCATCTGCACAGACATCTAGCCCATGCTGGCCACAGGAAGTCCCATCCATCACCTTTTCTGTTAGAAGAACAGGTTGATCCTTTCCAGCCGGTGAACAGAATAAGGCACATGGCTTTTCTGTAGCAGCAACGGGCGGAAAAACACGCAATATTGGAACAAGGAAACTTTAGAAATACAGAATTATCATCAACACCATTGTTAAAACTGATACTTGCTTATGTGTGACATGCATCTATGTTCGCATAAGAAGTTATCTTAGACACAGGAAAAAAAAAAGATTTTGATCCATTCCTTAGCTGTTTGAAAAACTTGAGGTTTTTTCTTCCTACAGCATGCTGTTGCTATAAACTTGGCCTACATAGTACTCATGTCATGCTCATTGTTGCAATTAAGAATATACACATTACAGCTGTTGGAATATTTTGGTTGTAATCTATACTTTCATTCTCCTATATTTTTGGCAGATCATAAATATTGGTTAAAAAAGAAACTTAACACTTTCCAGACTTCCTAACTATGCAGGTCAAGGAGAAAAAAATGAAGTAACTGAAACACCCTGGGAAGAAAAATATATGAATTTACAAATTCCACATGAAAAAAAAAACAAAAAAACCCCCACAAACCCCCTGGAAAAATTATTTCTAACATTTTTACAAAGCTCAAGAAATTTTCTACTAAATTTCTAAAACATTTTGGAAATCATTTCAAATTATGAAAGTGCATAAAAATGTAGTAATATCCTATGTATCCATGTATTCCTAATGGCCTCATTTATAAACCATGAAGTTTGTTTCTCCTCTGTGAAAGTAATAGTGAATAAAAGAAACTAAGTTTCTTCTCAGTGGTCAACAAAGTACAAAATGACAGGATTATTTCATATCTTTGTTCACAAATGTACTGACTCAGAGCTTCTTCCTAAATCTGTTGCAGATTTTTGAAAGGATAAAGTCAATCCTGAACCTGAAACTGATTTCACTTGGACACAATGTATGCCACTCTGACTTCATACTGACTTCTAGATTCCTGGAGTGCATTTTTATTAGTAAATTAAACAGTTCCAGGAAACATTCAGGGGCACTGGAATTCTACTGTCTATACAGCTGAACTGTAAAACAGTCTATGCCACATTTTTTTGCATGTGCTAACTAGCACTAGCTCAGTCTAGACTGGAAATTGCCATCTGCAAAGGACTGTTTTCAAAAAAGAAGTTTTAGCATGCAAAAGAGTAGGAAAGTACAGACAGAGGACTTTTGTGCCAGCTGACTTACACAACAGAGAGTGGTCTGGGCACATTTAAATTACTAAAATTGACAGAGCCTCAGGGCTAGAGGACCAGTAGAAACAGATGTGATCTCTTCTGCCAACATGTGAAGCTAGTCAGACACAAGACATCTCCAGCTAAAAAGCTGCCTGCGTTTGTGCCCTCTGCATTCCTGTTATACTCCTTAAATAGTAACCTCAAAGTTCGCTGGGGCCTTTAAGCATGTATCAGCATTTTTTAAAGGAATACACGATTGATGACCTAAACATTATTTTATAATAAGACACTGAACTCAAAGAGACAGCTACTAAACAACACCAGACAACTTCAACAGACTACAGGAGATCTCATACAGTAACTATTTTGGATATGGTGGACTGTTAGTGTCCACTAAGAGAGCAAACAATTAAGGATTTGAGAAGAATGTATACTGGGATACTGGAACTCTCCGTCTGGTCCACTTTTGTCCCTGAGGGACACCCAAAGATAGTAGGATCACTCAGAATGAAGTTAGGTGAAAGCAACCATCCATACTCATTAACATGGCACAGGAGAGTGTCAAGATTTTTTCATCTGAATGAAATCATATTATTCAAAGTCAGAATTAAACATTTAGATCCTTTAGGATGTAAATCATGTAGTTGTCTACTAAAATGAAACTTAGTAAAACAAACCAAAAGTAATTGACTCGATAAGCACCTATGTAATAGTTGGAGACAGTTCTTCTTACAATGAAATGAGCTAATACACAAGCCCAATGAAAATAGTATCACAAGTTTTTCCTTTGGCACCTTGAGAAAAGGCTTAGAAAAAAAGAAAACCACCTTCTTTAGTTAGGCATATATTATAATATGTTGATAACAAAATAGTCTTTCTGATGCTTTCTGATGGTTTCTGATAAATTGTTTCAAGAGTTAAAACAATTTATAGTAATGAACTACTTAAAATTTGGTAACACACACTTACAGTACTCCTGTGTCATTCAAGGTTTTCTTTACTGTGGGTTGCTATCACTTTGTTAAGTTCTCAAGTCAACTGTTTTCATAACTGATGTGCTTTTGTTGTGCTTTTTCCTTCGTTTGTTTTTAATTTAAATAAAATAAAACAAAACAAAAATTTACAGAAAATTCAGTGGGGTGGCAATTATTGTTCACATTTCATAGGAATTTGTTTTCTAGTCACTGATGTTCTACACCAACATTATTTTTGCAGATAACGTAAGTCTAATCTTACGATATTCCCACTTGAGTGTTTTCCTAATTATATGGTATGAAAGCAAGTTTGTTGCATGGAAGCATGCATACAGTATGCCAGGACTTTGCACACAGTAGCTGTTAGGATTTAAAGAAATCTTATCGAAGTTTACAGCATGTATTACATACGGATTGCTGCCAAAATCAAACACTGGTATGTGAAATACTCACAATATTAAGCTGTAAGTTCTCTCCTTCCTCAAAAACAGAAGCTCACAACATCTGCATTGTCTTTTTGGCTTTGTAGGTAAAAAACATAATTGATATATGCATGTTTAATGATGGACCATTACTCTAGAAAGCTGTATTTCTGAATCACTTCATACTACAATTCTGAATAAATAGGAAAAAGCTGACTCAATTTTCATCCATTGTTTATTTGCTTTAGTTTTAACTATACCTCTCTTGATTAACAATATCAACAAGCTACAAGCCATACAAGCACATGATAAGAACAAGGGAGATGGTTTACACTTACCGTCATCAATGACAGCTTGCCACTGGTGCCCATGCTTCTGATACGAAGATCTGACACTGAAAGCTTGGCACTGCCAGTCCCTGAAGGCAGGAACACCAGCAGGACAAGAAGGATTTTCACATACCCTATACTGCATTGTAGGCCCATGACACTCTCCTTCAAGGCCTGAACTAGAAAAGATGGCATAAATACAACCCTTTACTGTTGGCAATATTTTGTCAAAATTACAGTATAGTTTATTTATGCTAGACACAAATTCAAAATAGCAGGTTTTTTTTGTTGACATAGCATCCAGAAATCACCCACAAAAAATCAAAGTCACAGAACAAAACATGTTTGCCTTCTCTTTGTACTGGTTACATTACATATAAGGAGGGATGGGTGCTAAGCCATAATTTACACTTAGCCCCAAGGAAGCACTCGGACTAGTAGGAGTTCAGCTGCAGTTTTGATTTAATTGAGATGATTTTTCTCTACCTGGGCTAAGCCAAAGGGGCTACTGAAAGGAAGCAACACCTGCAGATTTGCTACCTCTCCTTTTTGACTTCTAACAAGCGTGGTGTTACAGGGTTCAGACAAATGCTTTGTTTCTTTTTGGTCACTCCAGTTGTGCTTGCAATTCCTAATGAACAAATGCAAAAGAAGAGAGAACTGCAGAAACTGGAGCTAATTATTTGGAACCTTGCCTGGAAAAATGAATTAATGAGAGTGAAATTAAGAAATCTGTAAATTCTAGAGATAGCTTTAAGGTATACAGCTGAAAGTGGTGTTTAGATGGCATGAACTATGAAAGCATTCTGCATATCTGAATTTCTGTTAACCTTATGCTTATATGCTTCTGTATAGCCACATCCAACTTTTCTGCAGCATTCTTTATGCAAATGTATCTTTTTTAATCCCCCTATTTTGCCCCAAAATCTGCTACATTGTCTTCCATAATTCTTCATTTCCTCCTTTTGTTGTGTTACTGTTTTTTAAAAACCATTGACTTGCCTCTTATCCACTCTGGTTTAGTCTTCCCTATACTTGCCTTCATTACTCCACTCTATTCCCACTCCTATGCATATTTTTCTTTTTCACTTGGTGTATAAATGACCCACAAAAATCAAGTCGGTACTGAGTAATTAAAAGGAAAACACCTTTTAGCTGGTCACTGAGATATACTGAAACAAATTTCATTCAAGTCAAAAGTAAAAATCCCTTTATCCCCAATGGCAGAAGGTTTTCATTTTCACAAGATAGGGAATCTAAATTCTGTTTCCAGATAGTCTATCTAAATGTCTGAGAAACTGGTAGAAAGATCTCTTTGTAAAAGTTTCAATTCCTTGGTTCTCCAGATGAGACGCAGAAGTCAATCTTCTATAGTTAAAAAATTTAAAGACTAGAACTACACACTGACGATCTGCAAGTCAGAAATTGTGAATTTAAGTTTCTGTTGCTTCTTCAGGTGAAGCTTAAAAAGAAAGTTTTATTCTTCCATTAATATTATCTAGGCTCTTGACAGAAGCAGAAAAGGTGAAAAATAGTGTTGCCATGTGATAAAAAAACTGAAATACCTATTCTTCTAAGTTTTTCAGTATTCTGACAGTATTAATTGCTTAGGTAAAGGCCAACTGTTTCTTCATGGGTTTCTGTACTCATTTAAGTTTTGTTCAGAAATTCTGATGAACAGCAACGGAAACTTGAACTTGTTTTTACCCAGGGCATTTGCGCTGTCGACTGCTGATTCCAGTGTTGCAAGTACGGCTACAAGTGCTCCATGAGCTCCACTCCCCCTCCGTGTGCTCCGCAAAAGAAGTCCGATTGATACAATCTCCAGCCTTACACCACTAGAGGAAAATTCAGCTCTTACATAAAAAAATCAAGTCACATGCAAAACAATTCACTTCTCCACAAGCACATAGGAAGCACAACATAAACATGTGGTTCAACATATAGTTTTCATATCAGTCAGATACATTTTTGCGTAGTGCTCTCCAAAGCTTTTTTATCTCTTCTAGTAAATGCAGCAGCCAGAATTTCTCTGGTACAGCAGCCAAGGAGCAGATTCAATTCTTGTCCATAACCTCAAAAATAAGTTCATTTCCAATGAAGGATGCCTCCTAGAAAAGGTATCCAGACTATGCTCTTTCCCTTAATTAGAGATTGGGCACTGCCTAAGAAAGCATTTCTTAGTCCAGTCCAAACCTATTGCAGGGATCCTCATCCTGCTGAGCTGTACAGATGATCACAGCACAGTGTCCAGGGCTGTTCTCAGGAGTTGTTTGTCTCAGCATGACAGTTCCCACCAGCAGGAACTTCATTGTCCCTGATTATCCAGTGACAATTTCAATAGAAAAATATATTACAAGTAATAGAGAAAATGAGATTTTATTCACAACTTGTATTCAAAGATAAAATGGAAGGTTCATAAAGCTGGTGTTGAGAAAGTGAAGAGAATTTCTGGCATTTATTTAAATAGTAATAATAAACTCAATGATCTTGCATGCATATATCATTTCCCAGGACAACTGCCATTTCTCACTCAAAAACTATCCCATCACTATTGTTATGCTCTGTATAACCTATGTCGATATCTCACATAAATCATCATAAACTCTGCAGAAATTAGTGCTTTACCAAATTAACCAGCTATCTGTCCTGTGTATTATGAAGTAGAGGTTATTTTCCAACCCTAACAATTTCACAATTCTGTGATTCAGCAATTACAAAGCACTGAGGCTACAAGTAGACAACGAACACTTAATGTCATTAACATCAGTAATTTAACTAATTTCTTTTTTCGTTCTGAGCTGTTGGTGACTTACTTTTATCAATGGATAAAGTTCACAAAGAAGTCTCCTATTTATAGCAAAACAAAATGTGTCACTAATGAAGTCAATAAAGGCTTTTGTTACTTTTAGAACACACTTCTGTAACTTTTAGACTCTGTGCTAAATCCTTATCTGGTAACCTTTTCACCTACAGTTTCAAACTGGTCTTCACTGACCAATTGATCTTAATTTTCTCTCTTAAATCATCATATTAAAATGATGGCATAATTATACCATTTTTGAAAAGTCATCATGTTGGATGGCTTTACCTTTATATTAGATTTATAACAAGAAACTATAAATTTTGTAATGCTCTTGGATGTTTCAAATCAAAAATGCTCATATATATTTAAAGGTATTGCTTCAGATAAAATATGGATTTTTCTATAGATATAGCACCAGCCCTATGTGGAGTCCGAGGGATGCTTATAAATCCTTGACTTAAACCCCAACCAAGTTGGACAGGCTATGCAAATGACATTTCCACCACTTCCTAAGATCCCAAGAGGAGCACAAGACAACAGTAATTCATCTCCACAATACCACTAAAAAAACCCAAAGCCAGTGATTTGTGTAACCTAAAGCTCATCTTGGACAGATAACAAACAAGAAGAATAATTTTTCCTCATCTCCTGGGATGTTTTGGTCATGTCTGCTTAGTTTTTTACTGCTATACATGAATAAGGTATCTCTATAGCCTGGCTCAATGAGCCATTTTAATTACAACCAGTAATTCTGGGTAATCTTCATAAAAAGTTCTGCTTTCTTATTCCATAGCATGGGCAGCCCAGTCTCAATGTAAAACATGTGATATCAAACACATATGTCCCTTATTTTCCAGATATTGACTTCAGACAGTATCAACTACAAATTTTATCAGAATTAAAATATTGAAACAGTTGTCATTATTTTCGAGATGTGAACAGAACTAAAACCTGTTTTTCCTTTTGCATGTAAATTTGAACATTTTATCTTAGTTGATTGATTTGATTTTAGGAGAATGATGAGAGTTCTGGTGGATGTAATATGACTCAAAGAGTAAATCACTCCTGTGGGAAATGGCTGTCGGTAAAATATCATGAAAATCCCAAGACATATGCTCTTCCTCTGTTATCTATTTGAGTTTATTTATATTAATTTACAGATATATATAAGGATTACAGACTATTTGAACCAGAAAACTCTTGAAGGACATTTAATGTAAGTCTGACTTGGGTGACCATTTAATTTGTCTGTGATGGCATACTTTTAATGGAATTTGTCACTCTTTTACATGCACTTACACCACAAATATTTCTTGATAAAACTTATCCTGAAAGGTTTTAACACAAATCTGTATCAATTCCTTCAAAGATACTTTTTCCAAGTCTTAAATCATAGCTGAGAACTCTGTATCTTTAAAAGATTGAGTTTCTATTCACAGAAGAGCAACAATTGCATTTTATTCAAAAATATGATACAAAATGAGAAAGATTTTGAAATAAAACAGCATAAATATGAAAACATCTGTCTCTTTGGCTAACCTTTTTTTTAATTCACTGGTTTTAGGGAAATGTTCTTTTTTCATATCTATATATATTATAAAATACATCACATATAATACATTCAACTATACCTAGTTTATTTTTATGGTAATTCAGGCAAATAGGAACTTAAAAGAAGTGCAAAGACCTATTCAGTTTGTTTCCTTAACTATTAGATGTTCAGTATAGTTGATATTGCTTTTCCACCAGAGGCATACCTTTCCAGTGTCACAATCTGTTCCATCCATTGGTGGATCCAGTTTAGTTTTGCATTCCTTCTCACTTTCCACCTTACACCACAACCCAGTGCAAATGACATGCTGAAAACCAAAAAAAGAGTAAGCACAAAATCTATCTTATGCAAAATTACTTCCTGCATGCAGTTCACTAATGTTGTCTAAATTTACTAGTTTGATGGTACTGAAATATGTTTAAAGACACATTAAACAAGCAAAAAACCCCAGGTGGGCAGAGTCTCCCCAGACTTTTACTAATCGTGCTACTCTAGGACTTCTAGATCCCTCCTGTTTCTGCCATCCCAATGACGGCTGCTATCGCACTCTTCCAATGATTCACAATTCCTCTAGAATTCCTTTATTACTCTAGGAAAAAAAAAAAATTCCAAAAGCCATTGAACCTGATCTCCACAAGGAAGACACAAAGTAACCTGACAAATGAAATATTTTTGCTGGAAAGCAGAGAGGGGAGATGACAGGGGTGCAAGTCAGCAGTGAATTTTAGAGATGGAAAGAAAAGCTGCTCATTCTATCCCTCAGAAGTATCAGAACAAAAGAGTTTTTACTTTACTCAAAAGAAAGCACAGCCTTGCAGGATGCTGGCTCACATTTCCCCGAATTTCCTTGGCAGATTTCCCTATTTTTCTCTAAAAAGTCCTCCTTCTCCCATGGTTTTCAGTCATGACTTCATTCTCCTTGCTGTCTGTTCCTCCCTTAACAATAAACCCAGTGGAAGTGAAGAGAGGTCACGCAGGGCTGAACTGTGGCCTGAATAGTACTGCATACGCACAGTGATCTCAATATGTATATTGCCCAAAGAGGGGCAAGAAGGATCAGGAGAGCGGAATGCTTTGCAAGGAGGATAAAAGATAAAGAACAGCTGGTTTTTTTTAAACCAGGGCTGCCAGAAGACCTGCTTTTTCTGAGTGAAAGGATTTGTTATATCGGTACACCCAGTATGAATCTCTGTGCCTTTTCACTACGCATGAAAAACATGTCATAAATCTTATGCTACCTTGAAGAAAGACTAAAAGCAGACGAAACATAATTCAACAAAAGATTGTGTCTGAACCAAGAAACAGGGCAGCTCCAGTGGGAGTCTTGCACACAAAAATGTCTGTAACATCAGTTGTCAAAAAAAGTCAAAGATTGTAGAGGTCTGAAGCATTGTATAGAAACAAGAGACAGGATGGCAGCAGTCAGACTCACTCCTGATTAATCCTGTAACAGTTTTTTGCTGAAGCTTAGCTACCAACACAACAACCAGCTTATGCATGTCTCCAAAAAACAGCTATAGAAGTTCTACCCTGTTCCTGGGTAATCTTAGCAAGCATTTTTCAAGTAACAAACTGTAATTTCTGTTCTTGTTCGTTGTTTTTTAAACAATGTAGATAATGACAACAGTAGATGAGATAGAGTATCAGGTGTTCACAACAAAGTGCTTCCATACCAAGTATGAAATGAGAGACATACTGTCGCAACTACTCCACAAAAAATATATGTTAATATAATGTTCTTAATTAGTATTTTTTGGAATATCTGTAAATCTTCATTTCTGAGTGACTACTGGTGGAAAACCTATCCAGATTTATCCAAGTTTTCAAACAATAGAGTGAAATTTTCTCTTGTGTCATCACATTTTTAAGTACATTATCCTTCTTCTTTTTTTCCCTAAACACTTTGATCTTATGCTTAATTTCATATGCTTAATTGCATATGTTTGCAGAATGACTTACAACAAACAGCTCTTTACACATCTAGAAAAAATTCTTCTAAATATAGAGAGGCATTAAGTCAGATTTACAGGGTTTGGGGTATTTTGGGTACCTAAACACAGAGATGTACTTGAACCATGTAAACTAAATCAAGTAAATCAAATCAAGACACTCTGCTTGCTAATTATTTGTATGCATCTGCATGTTTCTAAATATATTTGTATACCACCTCCCTACGAACCATGAGCCTAACTTCCCCAGATAGAAACTACTTCGAGCTGTAGGTGAACTGTGTTCTAAAAACACTCACTTCACCAACTGTTAAAATAAGCATTCAATATTAGTAGACTTTAATATTCCCCAAACTCAAGAAAAACTAGGTATGAGATTACTAAAATTTCTAGTTTACTTGTAAAGTTTTTTTCTGGGCTTTTCATTTCAGTCAAATCACAAATAGACTCCTTAGTTACTGTTCAGACTGTACTTCTGTTGCAGAGGTATGAGATACAGCAATTACTGTCAGCAACTAAGTTTTGACATTTAAGGATTTCTGTATAAGGCCAGGGAAAGACCATGACACACCATGTGGGTTTTTCATTGGCAACCTGCAGTGAAGCAGATCTGGACTGCTTTGAAAGCAAACAGAAATCTGGAGGCCAGTGTCAATGTTACAGTCACTCCAAAATCAGGGCACAGACTTCTACACCAGGATTTTACTCCTCTGGGGAGAAACTTTCCTCAGTCAAAGTCAGGATAGCTAAGCTAACATTCACAAAGGTTTACTAGTTTTCTATGAAAAGTACAGTTCAACAACCATTACAGTTTCCTAGGTGAGCCAAGGGAAGGAATAGATATTGGGGATTAAAAACTTACAATTGTGATATTAGACTATTTACAATCTGTAAAATATTTCTCTGCATGGACACTGGAAAACAAAATATTGCCAAGCACACACAAAGGACTTTTTTTTAGAAGAATGTATTAGTCATGAGTTTTTAACTGCAAAAGCTTGTAAAATAAAACATGAAAGTCACAATGTACTATAGAAGTAGCAGAGGTCGCTCCAGCTTTGGAGTTTTGTGGGGGTTTTGTGTTTGTTTGGGGTTTTTTAATTAAAATAGTGAGGCAGGTCTATGTGAATCAGAAGGATGCATTTCCAATCATGTAAGCATATGGAAAGAAAGTTCAGTTCGGAGGAATGACCAGAGACAAAAAGGGAATTTTAGAACAGTATTTGTGCAAAGTCAAGATTGTTTAAAATGTGGTGGTTGAGATGAGGACAGATATTTCACCAGGACTATAGTATTTCCATTACTTTTGTCCTTTCCATTGTGATCTTTCCCTGAAATGCCTTAAAAATCACCATGAAATATAACCAGTCTCCTACTTCTTTGCAAAGATCACAGCTGTGTTATGACAAGAACTGTTTTAGTGGAACTGACCAGATAGCATTCACATCCTGGACTTTAATCTTAAAAACCAATATTTAATAGTTCAACAATTGCATTAAATTGTCAAGTTTTACAATCCCATTTAATCACCAAGAACTACTTCTGGGCCATGATGTCACTATCTGTTATGTGAAACAATGTTAGGATCTAATTGACTCTTGCATGAGACATCATGGGCATAAAAGCAAAGTTGGCTCCCTTACAAGGAAAGCATGGAGACACGGTATAAATCTTGAACCTGGAAATCCACTTACGCTTTTCTAGGGTCTAAAATTTTTGCTTAGGATATGAAAAAAGAGTCTTTGAAATAAAGATGAAAAGGAAAAAATAAAGTTGGACACCATTTATGAAAGGGGAGTGGGAGGGCCTCACTTAGGAAAATAGCGGAGTAGGATCTCAGTGGTTCCTTCAGTTCTTTGCTTCATTCAATAAATTAATTTATAAAGAGGAATTCTTGATAGCAAGGGAATATCATTAGCATCAGTAGTATTTCTCAGAGGTTGCCATGTAATGTGACTGTAAAGTGCAGTCCGAAAGTGCTCCTCAGTACTAACAATTGTAGAAAATTACATCTCAGCACAAATGCACTATTGATTGTACCAATGATATTTGTAGAATTAAGAAGATTATTTTCATCATTACTCCATTGTTTTCTTAGTTGAATAGCTGTTGTATATGAAACATAGTTGCTTAATGTAGAAGACTGTATGGAACCCTGCTCATTAAATAATCTTCCAGTCTCAAAAAAACATAAGATTGTGCCATAGTTCATAATTTATCTTTTACACAGTTATACTGAAGTGCATGAACTGTTCAGCAAGTAGAACATGTCCAAAAAATCCTGGGCTATAAATTGTTGGATTTACTGACATTTAAATGAACCTTCGAGGAGTGTGTTTCTCTCATTTCCTGGCTTGTGGACAACAGCTATAACCATAATAAACTGCCAGTTACTGGCAGAGTAGGAGACACTATACAGAGATTAAAGGAAGTAGTCTTGCTATCACAGAATATTCAGTGGTCACCTATGCATAATTAAGTAATTATTGTAATAAATTAATACAATAACTAATGAAATACTGCATTCAATTTAGAAAGGTCTTCTAAATGTTGATTTCTCCAATGGCAGCCACAATAATTTGCACAATGAACAGAGGGAAATTTGAGTCATCTTTATATTAAGTAAAATGAAATTATTTGCAAGGTTAGATTCAGCGTATTTGTTATTAGTATCTAACATCTTTTTATTTCTGAAGAAGATGATAAAATGAGATCCTGAGTAACAGTGCTTCACAGTTAGATGATGCTGGCGTTGCATACTCCATGTGCTAGAACTCATTAAGGATTTTGGGAAAGTTTAAATGGTTTGGTTCTAGCCCAATTCAAATGGTAACTTTTTTTTTCCCCCTTTCTCTTCACACACAGGAAAAAAAACGTAAGAGAAGGATGACTTTCTTATCCTCTGGGCTGTGCTCTATCCATTGCTCTGAGTTTCCCCTTCACCGAAGAAACGTTATTTCTATTATTTACAAGTTCTGTATCTAATTGGACTAGCAGGAAACTTCCCTAAAGGATGAGATAAATTTAAGACTCACGGCAGGGAACAAAAGGAGATCTGAACATGGTGCTTAAGCTTGCTGTAAGTTGCTCATCAGGTCTAGAAACTGATGATCAAGTTTCTTGGATTTTTTTTGTTGTGAGGAAGGTAAGATTGTAAATTTTGCTTCCAGATAAAAGAACATAGAAGACAACCAACTAGGTGATTTTACAGAGGTCGGCAAGGAATCTTTGGAAAACTTCTTTTCTACCTCACTACTCTCACCATGCTTTCACAATTTTGTCCTTAGTGCTGTTTATTCATTTGTATGTCATTTCTAATAGATCAAGGGTTCTTAAAATTCATTGCAGTAATGTCTTGGTTCAACATTTCATTATACAATTTCCAGTTCAGGGTTGCCAGTTTCGCAGAGGATTTTGGAAAAACTGCAGATGGTTCTTCCCTTTGCTCTCTTCTCAGAAACTGTTATTGGGCTCTCTTTTTCTAATTGTTAAGACCATAAGGTTATCAAGTAACACATTTGGTTTTATGACAAGAACTAAAAGTAAATTGCAGTTTGTCAGGAAAAAAGAATAGTTGGAAAGAACACAGGCCTTTTTTATTGTCTTGCATCATTACTATATTCTTTCTTCACAGCAAACCCACATTATACTTGGATTTAAATTAAAATGGTATATTGATACCAATATTTAATTGGAAATTTCGGACAATTTTACTGTAAATATAAATATTTAATATATATATAAAGCAATGATCTAGTAAGTAGGAAAAGGCAGAAGAATTTATTTAGCTTAAAACAAGTGAATTAGCTGAAAGGTGTCCTCTTACATACAGAATGTCAGAAGAGGGGAACACAATTGAAGAAGACTAGAAATGGACAATTAGTTATGATCACCCAGAACCTAAGTAATCTCTGTACAAACAGTTGAACACTACCTGGGTAATATTCACTGAATTTAATTTCCTAATATTTCTAAAATAATAATGTAAACCAAAGAAACCTGAGAGTCAGGAAGTCAAAAGAAGAATATTCACTGCATCTATGAAAAAAACACAACAAGCACAAGACCACTTGAGTATACGAATTTAAATATCTGAAGCAGAACAAAACGCAAAGGTAGCAAGAAAGGGATTTATTAAGACAAATGAAAAGCATACAAAGGTGTTACGCAACAGCAAGTCTTGTCTCAGCAAAATGTTTGTCTTTTTCTTCAATTGCTTTCGAGAATCTTTAATCATTAAAGAAGACCTACAAGACCTAAACTCTACCATTTTCTTGCTCAAAATAGGCTTGTAAAGAATGAAACAAAAACCACATCCTTCAATTGAAAACAATGTACTAAAAAGCAAGAAACAGGTGGAAATTCATTTAAAAAGCCCTTGGAAGTAATGAAGAACATTTGTAGAATTGTGACATTGAGTTTTACTGCTCGTGTCCAGAGTGAAAATGTTTTTGATAAGACAGCTAAAACAAAATCCAGAAACTATGCCTTTTTTTTTCTCTTCAACTCTACCACTCTCAGCATGCCTTAGTCATACATGTACTGTAATGCTTCCTTTGAGAGTCCTTTAGAAAAATATTAGTCTCAGTGAAAGTATCTGAAGAAATAGTACTATGTCCAAACTGAAAACAGGAAGAGAACTGAAGAACTAAAGGAGAAAGGAATTATGTTGTCCTATTTAGTACTCCTAACCTTTTCAGGCTATCTGCCCACTGATTCTGATGGAATTTTATTTCACATTTCCTCTAGTCCCTGCTCTGTCGATTGACACTCCATGCTCTTTATATATTTGTATATCGTCTTTCCATCTTGTCTTGGTTACTGTCTTAAGGGCATCCAACATGCTTAGTCTCTCCTGTTAATGTTAAAAAAGGTTGACTTTTCTCTGTAAAAACCATTCTTAAACTTCTTCTTCAGTCAGATGTCTACTAGTATTAGTTCATAAAATTAGGAAGACCTGTTCAATTTTTCTAACCTGTCTTTTTAAGGTTAATGTATAGCGACACTGCTTCACACTGGAATGAAGCAAAGTCAGAAAACTGACTTAAATACTGGAACTCTTTTTGTCGTGACACTGCCTGGGCTCAGAGGGGCCTCCTGGGAGGTGCAGAGAGCCCAGCTAGCACCACTATTAGTCCTCACAGTGTGCACAGGCACAGCATAATCTTCTGAAGGTCAGAAATGGCCAGTCAGTACCCAAACCATAATAAAATGGAACCCAAGTAGTAAATTGCAAGTATTCCACGTTTGTTTCAAAGTGCAAGCAAAGTATCAATAAAACACGTTTCAGGATATCCAGAGACCCAAAGAAAGACTTACAAGATAAACAAATGAAAATGTGCATACTAATTTTTGGAAAGCAAGTGCAAAATTCTTACTTCAAAGGTGCGACATTCTCTTTCTATCAAACACATGTACAAAAGCTATTCTTAAACAAAAATTGGATGGTAGATGTATATTCTGAAGTACAGAGAGAGCCTTACCTGCATTTCTTGGCAAAAGGAAGCAGTTGGTCCAAAAAGAATCTGACACTGCTCATCTGCAGTGTATGTCATTCCTGGGAGCTTAGAGGGAATAATCACAGAATTGAGGCTCTGAGGATTCGTCTGTACCAGACAGTTACTTGCCTTTGACCTGGTAATACGCAGAGATTCACATGCTGAGCAATCCAAGACTCAGATGGCCACGCCAACTTAAAATTGCACACAACATTTGAAATTATGGTTACGATTTTTTTATTCATCAGCATTGGTCTGCTGCTCATGTTTAAACAGATATGGCCCACTTGTTATAAGTTAATGTGTTCCGTTGCCCATTTACAGAAACATAATATAATTTATCAGCATTTCAGAAAAGTACTGGCCAACATTTTAGCATACTTACTTAATGGATTAAGGTTTTGGTAGCCAAACATTTCAGTAAACAGCTTATTAATATATTGTAAACATAGTGACATATATAGAATGTGTCCCTAAGTATATAAAAGTATAATCATATACTTTAAGACATGAAAATATAAAAATCCATATAATTGCTGAAAACAAATTTTAATAAATCTAATATTAGATTGTGATGATTTTAAATATTTTGATGGATTTTGCAAAACAAATCTCCCACAGAAGTGAAAAATATTGAGAACTTATTATTTCAGTATATTAATTGCAACTATTTGTAAATGATATACAGTAAGAGTTCTTTTCTGGGATTATATACCTGAGAAATCTTTCCAGATCTTCCCTGCTGCACTGAGACCATGAAACATCCCCAAGATTCTGTCCTTTAATCCACTCCCCAGACATGATATGGACACCATCTGCACAGGATGGGTGGTCATTGTCGTGGTTTATCCCCATGCTGAATTTTGAAGTTATTAAAAATAAAACAAAGCACAAAAAAATAACAGGTTGTTTTCAGAATTTTTGTAAGTTAAAACTCTTTCAAAGGGCTATAAAAAGCTCATAAATATTACATGTAGGAACGCTCTTTTGATTCTTTTTTCCATGCTGTATTTCATAGAAGTGCATGGCACCATGCGTAGAGGACAATTCTATAATTAAAGATGAAAGTGGAGCTGCATTTATTTGATGATAAATATTGCATTCTAATAATATTTTCATTTGCATTCTAATCATGCAGTCAAAAACATATTTTGGACAACTTTTTGAATTTTCAGAACTGCACAATTACTGCGAGTTTAATGAAAACTACTTTTCTTGCAAATGGGCAACAAAAATACTGGAAATTTATTTTTTAAGATTAGTGAATATTTTGGCAGTGATTCTATCTTCATTCTATATGGAAATGATTCACTGAAATCTTATAGAACAATAAAATTATTACTCCTTTAATGTGTAATTATTGTCCCTAAAGAAAAAATACCTAAATGTGTTTTCAATCTCTTGCTAAAAGTAACACTGATGAAGATTTTGATTTTAAAGATGTGGCATCCATATGGATCCCAGTGAGTTCTCACACTCAGTGCACTGCAATAAAAAATTCTACAAAATATCTTCTTGAAGCTGCTGTTTTAACCAAAGACTCACTGTCACTCATTCACAATTAGCAAACAGAGAGGAAGAACATACACTTAAATAAGATTTTCAAAATTACCTAAGTGGATCATGCTTGACTCATACTATAAGAAATAAATATACTCAGCTGTTTTTGAAGATTTACAAATGAGTATGAGATTACTCTCCAGAGTACTGGATTTAAAGTAGTGCTGGAATTTTGTAGCACCAGTCTGCGCTGCAGAAAAGCAAAGCTTCAGGGTTAATAAAACTCTATGCCTTGTATTGATTCTTTCACTTACAGACTACAAAGACAAAATAAGTTTCCTGTGTCTGCAGAAAAACTCAGGTACATCACGCTTCTCTTTATTTCACCACACCACAGTGGCAAATGGCAAAAAAGGCCTGTCTCCCAACACTTTCATTCTCCACTCCATCCCAAAATCCATTCATGACTAAACCAAATTTTACATAAATTTGCAAGTTACTTTACTCTGTGCTTACTAATGAAATTAATTGAAATATCATGTAGGGCTTCACCTTGCCTATAGAAGTGCTCTGTGTCTTACACTGATGTGTACACCCCACAGTCTGGAGCTCTGGAACAGTGGCTTCTGCATAAATTGGATATTTCACTATCTGTAGACAGTATAACTGAGGCAAGCAAATCTGTCTGACTCTCATCCTAGCCTCTGTCTTTTCCTGACCTGCCTGAAAGGGACAAAACAACTACACAGAAGTGCCTCTGCACTTGCTCTACATTCTTGCATGCCTCACATGCAGAATTTGAGATGCCTCTATCTCCAGAGTTATTTACACCTGTAAGGAACTATGGAGGAAGATACAGAAAATTTAATGATACTTCACCTTGTGGACTACATAAGAAATAAAATTTGCTTATAGCTCTTCGGGTTATATGCTTCCTTAGTGTAAAATTACTCATTTGTCAGTATCATATACACTGTAGGTTTAAACTAAAACATTTACAACATAAAATCTTGACAAAATTTATTATACAATTGGTGGCTCCCATTTATGCAGAGCGGAATTAACACATTTATATATTGTTTCAAACATTTTTAAAAATGAAAATTACTTAAACCCTGTAATTTCTAATTATTATTTCCCTTCACTCTGAAGAGCAATTCTTGAAGATAGACTTCACTTTCTCTAAAGTCATCCAGAAAAATGTGTGCTGAGCTGAACCATGATATTGACTGTTTCAAAAAACAATTAGACTAGCCACCATTGCATACATATATCAGTGTACTAACTTTTTCCAATCTACTACCACAGAAGCATTTTGTAAAATTTATTAGCAAAAGAATTCTGAGGAAAACATTGTATTTTAAAGTAAGAAGTAGTAAAAGCTGTTGGACTTATAACAGCTGTGTATATCAGCTATTTAAGCACTAATAAAAAACCTAATTCTAATAATCATCCAATACTTTAGCTGCCCATACTTTTTTAACACTTCTCCTATTCTGCTTTGACATTCAACTGCAGTTCAAAATATCTATACTAAATCAATGGAATTCATTCCTCAATTCTCTTCTACCTCCAAATTAAGTACACAGAAAAAATCCAGAAAACAGTAAAGACAAGTATTGAAGCCTTTGCCTACCTGAATGCATAGGCATTTAAAAATGCCTATTCAAAAGGAAAATACAGGTTGTATGTTAACATCAATTAACTAAATTGCAAGACAATATCTGAGAAGCAAGCTAAAGAAGCATCAGAACCTGCTCTTAAACATTCTCAGAAATGTTTTCTTCAGTAAGTGCTTTTGATCTCTTCTGTGGAATGGTAGTGGCTGCATATTTTTATCTGACCTAGTATCAATTACAAGACCACATAGAAGTCAATGTGCAGCAGAACTGACATCTGATTTCATTCCTCTCATTACATTATGTGTGTGAAAAAAAGAAGCTGAACAGTCATTGCTACCTTCTTATTCAACCAGAGGGTGAGTAATGTAAGCATGTATACCTACTTGTCCATTAACCATCAAGGATATAACAATATTCAATGCTTGCAATGGTGGTCATGATGTTTTCTAGCCTCCCTTGCTGCACATGACTACATCCTTTCACTAATACAAAGGTACCACAGAAACTGTGTCTGTGTAAGGTGCTGTTCTGTCTCTTCCTATAGAATGTACTGTGCACTCAGCACATTGCCCCCTCTCCTCTCTCCTACAGCTGTGAGCATTCAACCTCATACAAGAGTAAAGCAACACCATGTGCACGTGGGAGGAAGACAAAGGAGTTTGGGATTATAGGATAACTTTGTAATAGCCCGAAAAACCACAATTAACAAAGAAGACAGTTCTGTACTTTAACTAGTACATCATGTCTATATATAGAAATAAAGTATATTTTTAAGAACAGAAGTGTTATTTATTCAGTGTTACATAAAAATGCTCTACCCATTCTGGTTAAGGGCTACATATAGCAGATAAAATACACAAGTAGGAAGCATTCTATAGAACACCTTCCCTAAGTAAAATATTAGCAACATTTAAATTCACACTATGCAATTAAACTGTATTTTAATAATCTCAATGTAAAAGTATTTTGCCGAAGAGCCTTAGTCCAATAAACTCCACTAACAGTATCAGTCAAGTCCACTGAAAAAATATTTTTATCTAAAACACCCTCTAAAATTTGTTTAAAAGATTATTTATGTTTTTAGTGATATCATGTATAAAGTTGGAATCATTTTTCCTAAACCTTTAATAAGTAAGTAGAAATAGTACAAAGAAAGAAACATCATTAAATTCTCTGTGTTTGGAAATCAGAATTAACAACTCAGGCCACTGAAAGTAGAAGAAAACTATTAGTTCAATATTTCAGTTAAAAAGCAATTCTTTTACAATTAACTACTGCAATTATATGTGTACAGCTGGAATCTAACAGACAACAGCATCTCACATGTCATTTTAGGGAATAGGTTATATTCTTGCATTCAAAATGCATTCCAGTGTCAACATACTGAACAAGTACCAAGTATTATAATTTAACTTGACCTTATTATAGTGGAGTATTACAAAATCAAAGCTCTTTTAAGTCTTAACAGAGGATCCTCAGTCATTATTCTATATTCAAATAAGCTAAATAAGGTTATGCATACATCTTCTTGAAAGAATTAGGTCTGCATTGCTATTTTGTATTTCTCCTCACTGTAGGACATCAAAATTCTTTGACATGTGCTACTTTCATGACAACATGAATTTGTTCAGTGACCCCACATGCTTCCAGGTGAAAGCTTTTTATTATTTATTCATTATTTTATTTGTGCTTTGCAAATGGCAGATGATGGTTGTCACCATCCTATTACACTTAAAATGCAAGTAGTGCAGCTGAACAAGAATGATGCTATTAAACCAGAAACAGGCTAAGAATGAACAAAGATCAAATAGTATCAAAAGCTTAATGTAGGAGCAATTAATTAGGTCAGTTCAGATAGATGTGGAGAATTACTTTAGGCTTATCTGTAAACAAAAAATGAGAGAATTAAAAAAATTAAAGATAACTACTACTGCTCAGATTTTTACAGTCACTAACAACGAGACAGTTTAGAAAGCAAGAGATGGATAAAGAAAAGAACAAGAGCAAGTGGTCAAGGAACCAGCACTAGAATACCCACTATAATAAATAGATTCCCAAATACTAAAAGAGATATTTATTCCAAGTCATATTATATAAAACAAAGAAATTATGAGCATAAACTGCAGATCAAGTGTAATACTACTAGTATAACCTCAGGACAGACTGAAAATTACTAGAAAACTTTCCCTTTGAGAAGGAGAAAGTGACTCTCTGAATGCAGTAGCCAGTTTATATCTGTGACATGTGATGGGATCATGGTGCTATCTGATCTGTTTAAAAATTCATATTAGTAAAAGCGATTACTACACAGTATTTGTAAATTCACTACAGTTTTTATCCTATATATTTTTTCAATTTTGTGAAATAAATCACAAACATAACAACTTCCATTATCTTAAAAATAAAAATTACTGTTAGAAGTATTATTAATAACAAAGAGATATCTTCCTTATTATTTCCACTGCTTTCTTTTTTGTCATCATTTTGTGCAATACAATGCTAGAATGATCAAAAATTGTTAAACTATGGACCCAGAAATTACAAGGTTTGAAAGCTTATATGGCATTTAATAGTACAATGATTTTCACATCAATTTTTCTAATCCAAAATTTTGCAGTATCATGAGGATGTATTTGATAAATGAAAATAACACCCCTTATGTGACTAACAGAGGCAGGGAGAGAGAAGCTACACTATTTGCTCAGTAATTTTATTGTACTTTTTCAACAAAGTGTTTTATCACAGTGCTATCTTTAAAGAGAAAAATACATAAAAAAACCAAATTAGCTGCAGGTTTTTATAAGCTTTTATATGTTGGTTTGGGTTTTTTTTAATTTTTAAAAGGTTTTTTGTTGTTTTTTTTTTTTAAATCCCAGTTAGTGAACTATTAAATGTTGTATGATTTTTTGTATGTCCTTTAAAACATATGAGGGCTTCACAGATCATTGAATAAATGGGATAAGACACATTTCAACTTGTAAATTAATTATTTAGCCAAAAATGAAAGGCAATTTACCCAGCTACAGAAAAACTACTATGGTAAAAGGGAAAACACTATTTCTTTTGGAAGTAATTTATGTTCAAAGGAAAATCTACTGAACAAGGAAATGTCAATCTTCCCATTAATAATCAGATTATCAGAAAAATTAAAAATAAATAACTTTATGCAATTATTACATCTCCTTTGTGAATCATTACTCATTCTTCACAATGTTGGCAATTCAGATTACATTTTCAGTCTTAAAACAATTGGGTAAAAGTACAACATGCATATTACTATAGGGATACTAACATACACTGGACACTGACTATGCAGCTTTTGCTGAACAGCCTCTTTTTTCTCTATATCTCCAACACTTCTACCACCATGCTCCATGATGCTGGATCTAGACAAAGATGCCACAGTCCTTTGACTGAAGTATATAAATAATTTAAAACTTTGCTCTGACAGATGTATTTAGCATCATAACATGAAAATATAAATTGCCCCTTGCTGAAGGTTTTTTACATAAATTATATAATACAGGAAAAAGTATTTGCTTCTGGCCAATATGACACCTATGCCACATTCTTGAGCTATTATGTATTCGGTGAAGAGCTACAAAAAATAGTTTTCTTATTAACAAAAACCACAAACTACTGACATTGATCTTTTGCCAACTTTTTCACAGCTCTTTTAAATGTATCAGACTATCAATTAAGCCTTTGCATCCTGTAGGATGTTGTCCAGTTACTAACTGTTTGGTTTACAAATGTGATCCTAAGGAAAATCTAACAAAAATCCACCCTGGAACAGTGTAGCCTGGCAGAAATGCGACCCTTAATACCTTGCTAGAGAAAGAGTTGACTAATCCAAATTTCAAGTAAAAAAATCACCGTATCTTTCAAAGTTACGAAAACGCTGATGCAGTGCTTTTTCCCTGTCTCAGTGCTTCATTTCTTCCTGAGCTGTTTCTTTCTTCAGCTGTCTTACCACCAGAAAAAGGTTTGTGATGCTTTATTTCTACCTAGCATTGCAGCGATCTGTTGTGATGCACAAAGACCTTTCCATGACTAGAACCGGACTAACAAAACTAATTTTCTTTTTCATGGTTTTTAATACCAGGTAAGTTTTGAGTAAGAGTAAACAGAAATGCAAAATGTGTAACAGACTTCATTATTTTCTGTCATCTGTAATCTTAAGTGTTGTTATTTTGGTGTACAATTTTCAGGCCACTGAAGTTTGGAATGATACACCTATGTGCCCAGTAAGACCCTAAGCTGATTTAAGTAGCCCAAGTATATGACTGTGGGACACAGATGTCTACTTTGATATGGATGCAGGAGAACAAGCGACTATCAATTTTTAAAGAACTTACCCACTAAACCACAAAAAATTAATGTAAGATAATATAGTTTTCAATGACTGATTACACAGACAGAGCTCAAAAATCAATTGTTGACTTAATTAAAATATCATCTGCAGTCAGATACACAAGGCTAGAACAAAGACATTTCATATTGCAAAGTCAGGTTTACTCTGCTATTGTATTTCATTGAGAATATTTCTGTTTTAATTGGAAAAACTAAAAAACCAACAACACAACGCTTAATAAACCTCCATTTATCAGACGTATACAATATTAGGGTCTCTTCTCCCAGGAAACTAGCAACAGGACAAGAGGACATGACCTCAAGATGTGCCAGGGGAGTTCAGGCTGGATATCAGGAAAACTTTATTCAATTAAAGGGTAGTTAAGTATCAGAACTTTATATTCATCAATACAATGACAACTGGTAATGTCTTTGTTTGTATATGCTCTCAGAAAACAAAAATCAACAGCATCTATATTGCGTAAGTTTTGAATCTATTTGTACGATAACTTATGGGCAAGAATAATATTTGTTGTACAGAAGAGAAAAAAAACATTATTTATTTCTTTATCCTTCAAGAAGCAAAGTCTTTGACAAAGCTTTTGCTTCCATGCTGCTGAACTAGACTCTTCACAAGAGCAATTAGAATGGTTAAAGATATTACACATACAAAAAACAAGGCAGTAGCTAAATTATTTCAAGGTTGAAAAAGAGTTAGTGAAAATTTTCTACAAAAGATGATGTGCTGAAAGAAGAACTATTTATGACCAGTCTGTATGGTGAGCATTTAATCTCTGTTTCTGAGGCAGCTAAGAATGAGCGAGACAAATCCCTGTGAGAGATACTCTAGATACAGTTGAATCTGCTGAAGTCCTTTCCAAGAAGATCTACATTCAAATGTTTGTCTTCAAATATTTTTATATTGTCTCTTCACAAAGGTTCAGCTACTTCTAGCATCTTCCTTGCAATTGCCAGGGCCTGGCTGGCAAACAGACAGTCAGAAAAAACAAATGTCTCTAAAAGACCACCTTATACTCTTTGGTGCAAGACAACTCTATTTCCAATCGTGACAGTCAAGAACTCTGACTTCATAATGAAACAGGGATCAAAGTGAATGCCTTTCTGCCTCTGCACCTTTTCCACTGGAGGATGATCCTTTTTTTCTTTTTTTTTTTTTTTTTCTTTTTCTTTTTTTTTTTTCTTTTTTTTTTTCTTTTTTTTCTTTTTTTTTTTTTTATTTTGCGGCAGCTTCTCATATATATGTGGCTACCTATTCTTTCATTTTTGTACTAGTCCTTCTATTTACTATGTGGTTTGTTACTAGCTTTCCTGAGTTCAGATTTCTTGAAGAAATGTGTGGTTCAATCAACATCCTGTCTTTTATAATGACACAAGATTTGATTTATTCTTTATTTCCACTTTTTAAAAATATCTATTACATTACCCACAGAGAATTGTGAGGATGTCTCTAAGGACATCCAAATGCCATTACTACTGTGAGAATATGATGGTTGGAATACCATCATGATTTGTTTTTCCAAGTTTATTTGAATAAGTAGGAAAGGATTTGAAAGGTCTGAAATTTCATATATAGCCTTGTAACTTTTCTTCCCCCAGGATTTATATATTAGCAATTTAAGTTTTAGGTTCCTGCAAAATCCTTTCTCTTTCAAAGTCCAACAGCAATGCAAAGCCTTGAAGATATTTCAAGTTCACAAACAAATGTAACACAGGTTATAGAGCCTGGCTTGTGCTGCAGTCTTGGAAGGACTACTAGCAGCACCAGTGAGTTTCTCTGTCTACCCTGTTTCATGTGCTGCTTGGCATCTAGAAGACCTTAGGATGTCAAAGAAAGGTTTAATTGTCTGCTGCAAGACAAAAACCTTACTACTGTGTAAAAAAAGATCAGTAACTCACATTCCCAAATTTGCTATTGCACAACCAACACACCACCCGTAACTTTGCAAGAATTTAATGTATCACCGTTTTACAGGGAGCATAAGATGTTACATTTCTTGTTGATCATGATGTTCTCTTTTTTCAAATACAGTGATTCTGCTGTCAAGGTCTCTATTCTCTAAAAATATTTTTACTGTGTTGGGCATAAAGCAGTACTTATATTTGTTATTATCATACCTGTCTCAAGCAATTTTCTAATTTACTGCACCAGTGAACTTATCTGCAGATCATATTTAGTGATTGTTTCTTTCCCCTTAGACTTGGAACAGAAAATAAGTTTTCCTCTACCCACTTCCTCTTCTAATACCAGCAAACACTACAGCGAAAAATAGAAATAGAATGGTATGTAGCTACAAAACACATATAATTTTCTTTTTCAAGTCTTTCCTTTATCACAACTATCACACAAGCAGGCTGGCTTACATTAACCAGGAGTTGCTTTCTGCAGTTATGAAAATGCAATAAAAAAGAAAAAACAAGAAAGAACAATTTCATGCAGCAACCTATACTTGTGTCAATCTTTATATGATTGCTCTGTATTTACTTATTTTGCATCCAGAAAAAAAAATCAATAGAAATAATTTAAATTCCATTTTTTTCTTTCAATTAATTTCATGTTTCAACATTAGATGCTAGGATCTCCATCTTCAGAAAGCTTTGTCCAAATTTAAACCAATTCACTTTTAATTCAGTGTTTGTCCTAAGATACCTAACTATATATTTATCAGAACATCCCTCTCCGTTGTCTCTCTGAGACTGACGTTATAATACAAATACACAGATACCTGGCAGAGACACTGCAGACAAAAATGACAGATAAATACATACATCCCTTTTGTTTCAGTTAGAAGTAAGGTCTTTTCTATTTCTTTTTCTTTACAAGTAGTGAAGTCAAGAATGAAATTCAACTTTTATTAAGAGATTTTATTATTGCAAAATGAGAATTTTTCACTTTGGGTTAAAATATTTGACATTGAATGAGTAAAAAGATGCAGCTCGATTGTGAAGGACAGTTTCCTTCACCTTCATTTTGCCATCCTTTTCTTCTGAGAAGAAAAACAATTTTGCAATGACCAATGACTTATCTACACTTTAATGGGATCTATCCTGAGAAAGCCAAATTAAATAAGGATTCTTCCAACTTATGATCTCATTAAAATGTTTGTTGGCAACAACAATTGTTAGAGTTGAATCTGTTACACAATACCATAGTCAGAGAAGAAAAAACATCTTGAGGCACCTGTTTTTCCTCTAGGCAATGGCAGTCTTTCCAGTTAATCTTTTTATTTTGTAGCTATAAAGATTTTTGTATTACTTCAAGTTGTAAACATTGTCTTAAGCTACATACTATTTACAGATACATGTTATTATTATTACTATTAACAGAAACACTATTTTCAAATTTTTCACTTCATTTAAATGCCCCCTTATAGAAAAAAAACAAAAAAATTGAAGCACACAATCAGATTAGTCAAATTGTACTAGTATTACGTGCAAATGAATACTAGGATTTAATATCCACATACTTACTTGTGACCCATTTCATGGGCAATTGTAAAAGCGAGATTCAGACCATTGTCCTCTGCAATTATACATTTTCGTTTTTCACTGCACATTCCACTCAGGTATGCTATACCTAGAAAACACAACCACCACATTCAATTATTTTTAGTTATTACTAACTTTACATATTATGGCATAATTAGACCCAAACAAGACTGAAACCTTGTTGTGAACAGAGCCATCCTAGTATCTAAACAGATATCTGACAAAGGTTTACCTACTCTTTTTGCAACCAGTGGTAATATTACCTCACAGTAATGATTACATGGACTGCAATGTACAGGAAACGCATTCCTTAAAAGCATTGCTCGGTACCTTAATGAGATGTGATAGAACACATGTATGAATGTCAGTACTGCCGTAAACGAAAATAGATGTCTACAATAGGGCAAAAGTTTGAACAGGTGCTTTCTCTGACAGACTTAGAAGAACAGAGTGCAAACCACAGAGCTGCGTCCCTACATTTATCACTGCTAAGAACTGATAAAGCGTTCAGCATGCTAGTGGTTTTAAAAACGTTTAGAAGAGTCAGATGTCCCAGAAGGAGACTGCAGCCTGTCAAACATATTTATTGTAGAGGCTATAATGCCTCTACTACATAATACCTGAAGTTTCCAAAAAACCCAGTGAAGCCTCAGTGGTAGGGTTTTGAGTTCAACTTCAGCTTTTAAAAGTAGAGTGTCTGTAACCGTAAAAGCTTGAGGAATGCACAGCTTAATTTGGGTTTCAGACCACAAACACATTTAGCAGGGACAATTGTCGTCACATGTCGTTTGAAAATTTGGAGTAAGCAACCAAAACACTGTTTCAAGTGTTTGGCCTTCTTCCCAGGAACTTCCTTTCAGTGGAATGGTCACCTCCAGTTCAGCATGTTTGCTGGATATTTGCATGTAAAGGTCAAGTTTGAAATGTTTGAGATTTGAATATTTGAAATAATATTTGAAATTTAGTCATAATTATCATTCCAAGTTAAAAAGATAAGTCATTCTTCTTACAGTCCAACTATTTGTCAGTCTGTGAGCACAACACCTCACCCACAAGTAGTAACCCCATCACTATTCTGGCTGTGTTGCCCTCAAAAGAACTGGCTGAAAGCTTTTGGACACAAAACTTTTGACAAAAAAATGTTGTCTAGGACTGAACAAAACAATGACAAATTAAATTTGAATAAGGCAGATTATTTCAACTTTTATTAATTGTTTCCAAAAGAGGGAATAACCATCTGGTATACAAAAAAAAAA